>JANHGN010017633.1:13466-26777 GCA_024605025.1 Megaceryle maxima | reverse complement strand
TTTTGTAACTCATATTTGGAAACAACTTTTTTTTTTTTTTTTTTTTTTTTTTTTAAATTTTGTTTCAGATTCCATCAAGGCAGATGGAGATGAAGACAAGGAAAGCAACTAAAATGAGAAATGGAAATCCTTTCCTTCAAAATTCAAGTGTTTTATAATAAACAAAGAGCTAAATTTCTAGTTGCTAAGAGACCTACATCAAAACAACTACCTTTTCCTTCTAAATAAGGACCCAGCATAGGCTACTCTTTAACTCTTTCTGGTCTCCAGCTTTCTACATCTTAATGTTGAAAAGGAACAAGGAAAAAAACAACCAACCAACCAACACCACAGATTCATGTAACCACAACAAAGGCAGTTAATAAAACATAATGTACTTAATGATTTTATTCACTTCTATTCAGAATGTTATCCAAGCTTCCTTCTTTTCCCTCAGGAAAAAAAATGCAAGGATATGTCAGAGTACATAAAATTACCATGTTTCATTGAAGTGATAAGATGAACTGTCTCCCGAATGTGACCCTTTAAAGAAACAAAACAAAGAATGTTTTGAGCAATATGTTTAAGTAGTGTCTGTATTGGATTGACTAACTCTCACAGTGTTGGAGTCTTTGATCCAACATGTAAGAGAATATGTGGCTGGAGGCCAGCAATAACAACTACAGAAACCTTTAGAGAGTTAGGAGCTTTTTGGTTTTTTTTTTTTCCCTTCCCCCCTTTTTATGTCAGGGAAATCAAACACACAGCTAAAGGGCATCATAAATATATCTGATCACTGTTCAGGGGGTTTCCAAAATGAGCCACTGGAGAGACTGTCTTTATTGCAAGGCCAATCCCATTTTTAATCAAAGCAAATGTGCTTTAAAACCTAGTTGATTAAACTGGAGTAAATGTCAAAACAAAGACCAGAGAACAACATTTACACAGAAGACATGTGCCTCTCATTTACGTAATGCCAAGGACAAGTTTCTGCACTGTTCTGAAAGCTGGCCTATTCATCAAGGAATTTGTCCAAAGTACCCTCTTTTGGGGTTTGGAAAAGGATGAAGACGAGGCACTGTACATTCAGTTAGCTTTTCAGCTGCTTCAGTGTCTCCATAGATACTTATGTCTTATTCAGCATTCAATGAGCCTCCCTCCCTTCCTTAACCACAGGACTATGAAATATAGTTATTTATAACTTTTTGTGTCCAGCTCTTAAAATGTGAAGCCAAGCTTCCTCACCTAGGATCAGCACGCATGGTGTACGTATTCCTCCAACTGACCTTGTCTCAGTGCAGGTGTAGCAAAAGAGAAAAGTGCCAACCCTCAGGTTGATTTAACTTCAGCTCTATAGACAACATGCCATCTAGATGATAATTTCTGACACGGGAAGAGGTGGAAATCAACACCTGCTTCCAGATTCTTGCTGACTGATGAGATGCTTGAGACTTTTTTCCAGCTGAGAAAAAAATATCAAAAGACAGGAGATGTCGATTAGCAGCCCATGGGAAATGTGATTGTTGCCAGCCTGAAACACATTAGGGCAAGTGCTGCACTTTATCCATACCAAGCGGAGTATATGCAAAGGAAACTTAACTGGTAAGAAAGGATAAAATATTCTGAGTACTTGGGTGGTAGCTGGCAAAAAAAATATGCTGAAAAGCAGCAGGGGAGTAAAGTATATAGCATTCCTCCCTCCCTCCAAAAGTTGCCACTGTTGCTTCCAGCTTCTTAATGCACCTGCAACCTTTTAGGAACAATGTGGTTTTCCAGCTCCTCCTCCCACATGTCAAGTACCTTGACTGTCTTAGAGAAATAGTCTGTTTATCAGTCTATACCGTGTGGTGAACCTTCATTGGGAAACACGTGACACTTCATCTCCTCAGCCCTGTCTGCAGTTCCTGTTCTTTGAGAATTTTAAATGACCTCTAAATTCTGTCTAGCCTTAGGACCATTTCAGTCATAATAATTATAACACTAATGAGCTGTACCTCAAGACTTCAACATCAGTGAAATGGATTCCACTGGCCCTTAATTTCCCATCTTTGCTTCTATTATTTATCTATGTCCATCTTTCATTCCTGCTTTGTGATTTGTTAGGAGATTACATACAAAAATTTTATGGAGCATGATGTCATCATATTTCTTATATAGAGTCAACTGCAATGGGGCTGAATCATCTTTCCTTCCAAACATTATTGCTATGTTCATGTTCAACAATTTCAGTGATTCAAAGGTCACCAGATTGGTGTAATGCATTTAGTATAGCTAGTTCAGATATATACTATGATAAATGAAAGTAAACTTAGTTCAGTAACTAAAAAATACTTGTTAAGAGAAGGGGAAAACTATCAGAGAGAGCTCTGAAAGGCCAGCTACTGAGTCAGGTATATGACATACCTCTCAAAAATGCTAAATACTTTGATGGGGAAGTTTAAGGGAAGAAAGGAAGAGGGGGAAATGTTTTCTTTTGGTTGCTGCAGCTCTCTTTCAAAAGTATTCTGACAAATACCAAGTGTGGCTGATCAGGTGCAGAATATAGAACTGAAAACATGAGTTAGCAGAGTAAGAGTCATGCAAGACATGTACAGTTTTTTTCCTCGACGACCAGTATGAGACAGCTTACTCTTTTCTACAGATGTTATCACCATATAGTTTACTTTATAGGTATATGTAGAGGCACAAAATTAATTCCAGAATTAACCTATTTGTTAATGAACTGTGGGCTATTTAGTATTAAACATGGCCTCTAGAGGACAGCAGTGAGTATTTGGGAACAATGCTAATAGCACAGTGATAGCTAATAGCACTGTATTCAGTTGTGGTACTTAGTCATAATTTTCTTAGGTGATAATTCTGTGATTCCTGTAAAATACATTATTTGTTACTCTAAAAAGGTAGATAATACAATTTACTTACTTAATCTTCAGTTTACATGCACTCTCATGATAATAATATCAATCTTTTACCAAAATCACAACTACAGTCCCATCTAAATGCAACTTTTTTATCCAAAATTATTACTGGAACAGGGCCAAAACAAGTGACCAAATCTCAAAGGGTGTCCTTATTGATTATTTAGGCCTGATTGTTTTGTAAAGCATTTGCAGATGTTTAAGTCAGCTTTTTTTTTTTTTTAAGATGAAGGAAAAAGCTTGTTCCCAATATTGAATGCTATAACAAAGGAAAAAGATTAGTTGTTTTCCACTTCCTTTGGTGTCTGACTGTCACTTGTGTCTGTCACATATCCAGTTGGTGCCTGCCATTGAATGAAGTGACACTTCTGAGGGTAAGTGTTGAAATTTTCAAATCTAACATTGTTGTCCAGTGTCCACAATCTGTTAAGCCAGTAGATACTGAGCTGCTTCAACAAAATTGCACCAGAAATTCACAATACAGTAGAGGAGATCAGAACCTGACCCTCCTTATGGCAGGAGATGGAAGGATAAGATAACAGAACAGCCTTGAATCTTCTCACTAAAACCAGATAGATAGCTATGGGAAATATTTATTGTAAGAAAATGCTTTCTAGAAAAATAACAGATACTTAATATTTATTCTTCCCCATGACAGTCTGGAAATTTATGCATAACTTACAAATTCTGACTTTATGAACCCCTCATGTAACTATAACCATCAGTGTTGAGAGTTTCTGGCAGGGTCTGTGTCACATATCACATACTTTATCCAGAGACAGCTAGAAGACAAATGAAAAAGTTGTTAGTATGTGCTAAGTGCATTGGAAAACAATAAGAGTGATAAAAGACTGAGCAAGGCATGGACCCTGCAGAGATAGCTGCAGATATTAACTGGCATGTGAGTTAACATGTCATGCCTGCCCTTGTGATTGAGACCATAGGTGGTCAGCCAACTGGAAACAACCAAAAACACAAGGCAGGAAAGGAGAAGAAAAAGTTGTTTTAAACAGAGCTGTTTAAAATGAAAGTAGTCGCTTGACTCTCTAGGCCAGGGTATCTAAAAGAAGGAGGGCTCTGGGAAAATAGAGAGAATCTGAGGTTGAGAAGGAGACTGTGGAGATCAGAAGGATATGGGAATTTAAAAAGGTGGGAAAGTAAAGAGGACTTCCATAGTGGAAAGGAAATGAAATGTTTTTATGTGCAGATTTTGCTACTTTTATATGGACCTTTAAGTAGCTCTTTTTGCATATGAACGGCGGGAATGTGTTTTAAAAGTTCATTTGGAAAGCTTGCCTTCTTTGTTGTGAATGAATTGAAAAAGACAGAGAAAAAACAATCACAGAGAGAAGGCAGCAAACTACAGGTCAGACTGAGGGAAAGGGATGGTGCCAACACTTGTCTGGAGGACAAATGGGACTGGAGCACCTCCTACCCCTTCTGGGCAGGAAGGCTGAATTGAAGTCACTCCCTTTGCAGTGACCCAGGGGCATGCAACTGGAGTGCTGTCAGACTCAATAAACCCAGAAGCACTAGTCCTAACATTTTCTAAAACAATAAGGTGTTCTGAAGCCTGCCACGGTCCAGTTAAGAAGGTACTTTTCTTGGAAGCAGAACCTCTTTCTTTCCATTTACTTATGAGGAACTGTTAGCTGAAACCAATTCCTTTCTGAGAGTGCTGGGTTGAAATCCTGCCCAGCTATGGTTTGAGAAGACAGGGCAGGATGAACCTCATTTCTAAATAAGCACATTCAGGCAAACTGTATAGGAGTCTGTTCACAGAAAGCCAAGTCAATATTGTTTATAATTACCCTAATGATATATTAACTTTCTTTTAATGTAGATAGAAGCCTAATTGCATGCTATTAGGTATGAGTTTCAGTATGCCATACGTTAAGTATGTCAAAAATTCAGAGGAGTAGCACACGGAAAGCTTTACCAGATTAGGTTGGGTGTTGGGGTTATTTGTTGTTGTGGGGTTTCTGTTTGTTTGTTTGTTTTCTTTATTGGCTTTATTTTATTTTCCTTTTTTTTTCCCTTATTTTTAAATGCATGCTTTGACATTAGCATGTCACAGCACTTCAGGCACATGACCTGTTCAATGGCATGGTTCGGTGTTAGTCTAATCAAAACATGTTAGTCACATGAATATTTGTGAAACGCACAGATGACAGCTTCACTATATGCATCCAGGATGAACTATCTCTTCAAATGAATGACATCAATGTAATCTCTCTGAATTCAGCAAACTATAAGTCATGTCAGCTATGTTCTACCAACTTTACAAGACTGTAGGACCCTAATCAATCTCACAGTCATGTTTTTAATCCAAAATGTTTAACCTTGCCCATTTACAATGTCACGCCTTGAAACTCGCATAGCAAACCACTCATTTCCTTTCTTAGAAATTGTCTTTAATAATTTCTGTACTTGCTGACTCATAAACAATATGATTGTCAGGGAAGTGTAACTACTTCCTGAAAATTACTTTCTTATATGGAATATTATTTGAGGTGTTATTTTAAACTGAGAACAAACATAAAATGAAACATTAGATATTAGAAAGACACATTATTCTATAGAGGATAAAAGTATTTTTTGCTATACATTCACAATTTAGGAGGACAATTTAATCTTCTAGCCATGAGAATTATATACCTCATAATCCTTTTATGTTAAAGCTGCCTTGTGTCATGGAAGCATAATCCTTTCAAAATAATTTGCGTATGGCATGCTGGCTTATTAAGTCCTCCATCGTAATTAACTGATTAGTTTAAAATTGTGTAATTTTAAAAGAAGCTAGAAAAAGACCCAATAAAATACTCAAAATTCAAAATACCAAATTTTACAGTATGAGACATGATCAAACAGCAGCAAATCACACAAACATCTCATATTAATGAAGCTGTTAAGTATATTTTTGCATTAATTTCAGGGGCTATGCTATTAAGGGATTACAGTATAGGCAATATTTTCCAAGACTAAAGAATGTTCCACTGTATGGTAGGTGCTGAAGAGAAGGCTAATGAGAAAAAGAGTGATTGTGACAAGCAATTATGTCACCTATGTGAATGGCTTAATTTTCTAAATTAGCCACTTTGATAATTATGACATCTCATTTGTCTTTTAATTCCATGAGCTGTGAAGTTTACCTTTGATTTTTTTCCAATCAGATAAGAGGCTTTGATAAGCCAAGGATCTATTATGTCCCTGAAAACTCACATTTCAGTCTGATTGTCTGCTCATCTGCTTGAACTGGAGCAAATAGCACTCTTCACAAGAGCTCTCCAAACAAGGCTTCCATTCCTTCTATTTACACTAGCTATTAAAAAACGTTTGCTAAGCAAATTAATAATGTAAATAAAACTGCAAGTGGGAATGTTTAGTCTGCTTAAGAAGGAAGCAAACTGTTCTCAAGCACTTTTTAAACCACTTGAACAGGCCGTTTGCATACAAGCAATTAGCATGTTAATTACAAACCATTCTTATCCACTCATTAGAGCATTTCTGAGATTCACAGACAAATATAGGTCTTTCTTTAATTATCTTGACTCATAGGGGAGTCAGAAAGCTTGTATTTAATTAAATTAAAAGGAAAGAGTAACATTTTAAAGAATTAGCTCTGATTTGGGATTTAACTGCAATAATTCTTGTAACTTCTGTGTTCGTGTGTAAGACCAGTGCCCACAGTGTTGTGTATCATTTGTATATATTATGGAAAATAAATATTTCAGGCTATTTTTGAGTATATGTGTTATTCAGCCTTCATTTTCCTTCACTGAACAGGAAGGGTTTTTAATTTGCAGGGACCAGTAACTGTGGGGGAGGTTAATAACTTGTGAGGGAGAACACAGTAGTTAATGACTTATAGAGGAATCCAACAAAGTAAAACGGCATTTAACATGTAAATTCATTTAGTGTCATCTTCTCCACTCTATGTGGATGCACTGGTTGGTATTCCACCCCAAAGGGAACAAGAGTGGACAGATTATTCTTTTCAAAATAAAAATGCACTGCATTTTCATTATTTCTATGTCTATTTCTATACTGGCATGAAATCAGCAAAAATCAATGAAAGGTAGGCTTTACTTTCTTGGTAACAGCCACCACTGGGCAGAATACAGTCCAATTACTTTGATCAGGCTGTCTTTGTGCTACTGAAGCACAAGGCATTCAAGCTTTGTAGTGGGCAAAAGCCATGATGCTCAGTTAAAATGCAATACTGTGTTTGCCTCCTTGTGTAAAGTGCTTGTACAGCTCTTACTCAAAGAGCCTTTTCTGTTTATTTGCTATATAGCGAGGGAGGTTTTTTTATTGCTTGTTTTTGCCAAAAGCATTTTCCATTTTTATTCTAAAGACTACACAGATGTAGGAAAGACATTACTAACTCTCTTGGCCAGTGCTAAATGAGTTGTGTGCAAAAGTTATTGCTGTTCCAAACTGTCTTTTAAATGATATTGAATCCCTCTGCTCTCCAGTAAGTACCTAGGTGAGACATCAGTTAACAATGATGATAGACTAAATCACAGCTTCATGAAACTAGCCAATCCATTTGAAATGTCATATGAATTTTTGCAGTATATTCTTTTTTTACAAGTTTGAGTGGTGATAATGCTTTTGGAATTGTATTTAAAACAAAGTCTTCTTTTATTTTTTTAAGCTGTATATATTTCAGTTAGTTTACTATATTTTACCAAAAAGTATTTGAATTTATGACATCCATTCTTTAGCTTCCCCTTGCAAATGTAGATGAACACCGGGTAATCTTACCTATGAAAAGTCATTTGATATGAGGTATGGGCTGAACTCCTTAGTGTGCCCAGACCTCTGAAAGTCTTGTGAAAGTTTTCAGAAGAAATGCTCTGACATGCCATGACACAGCTGCCTGTAACAACCAGCCACTGAGGCCTTTTCTATCCTCCTCTCCTACATTTCTCTTTTACTATTTCTCATTATCCTCAATCTAAATCTTCTGAAGTAACTGACCATCCAACTCTCTGTTGGATGGAGAGAAGCATTCAGGACTGAGGTCATGACCTCTCCTATAAAGGGTTTCGATAACTTCCGTGGCTCTTTTTCCTTCTTTCTTCCTGCCTCAGAGAAGTTTCTGGGGCAGTTTGGGTCCAAATGTTGGCCTCACTGAAGTCATTGATTATAATTTCATTGCCAGTATTTTACTTCAAATTGACTACCTCATGTTTCAGTACTTTTGAGTTGAATGTCCTAGGTTTCAGAATTTTTGTTCCATGTGGTAGGTACTAGAATATTTATGAGCTTTCTTAAAAATGCACACTATTATATGGCACTTTAAGGTTTCTTGCTTTTTAAGCTGCTTCAAGAGAAATGCAGCTCAGATTAACTCCTGCTTCTGAAAATCAAACCAAATTTTTAGCAAGGAATTACTGAATTTCTAACAACCCCTCAAATTGGTGTCGTTCTCATTCTCCCTCACCTTAAATCTCCAATTTTGTTTTACGACATAACAACAGCACAAAAATGGTACATCCCTGTGTACCAGAGTTAGACTAGGTGATATATAAGAGGTTCCTTCCAATCCAAATAATTTAGTGATTGTGTGAGTATCATTCTCTTACTGAAAATCCTGAAACAGGAACATTTGTTTAAAACATCTGGAATAGTGTTGAACTATCATACACAATTTCTACATCCACAACTTGTAGAAATTGAGTACTGAATAATAATAATACAATAATTGTCTCTAAATGCTAAAAAGGAAAATAAACAAAAGACCCTTTTATGTTAATATCTTTTTTTAAAAAAAATAGTAATTAAAATTACATTTTTATTTCTACAGAACACTCTTTTCCTGCTTCAGGGACAGGCTATTTATGGATGGACATTAAGTAAAGTCATCATATGGAGATGATTACATCTAAATTGTACAGTAGAGCAAACCTTGAATGCTAGTACATCTTTATTTTTCATTAAAACCAGTGATAAAGCAAGGTCAACTATTTAAAAAGGAAAAAAAAGAAGTCTCTTCACCAAACATATATTTGAAACCTCCTAAAAATATGAAAGAAATATTGGAGGTATTCTGCAATGAAAAATAGATAGAAAAAGAAATCAACTATATTTGGACCAAAAGCTCACTTTATTCCCCTATAATTCCATTTTAAAAATGTATCAGAAATGCATTAATTTCCTTGCCTGTTCATCTTGCCATTCAAATCCTTTACTCTTGTTTCTCAAGTTTACTAAACTAAGTCATTTTTTTTCTTCCTAAATTTTCACAGTTCTGTTTATGGCTCTGGCTTTTATTTTTGACTGTCTACACCTGAATCCATTCAGAATGTCAGATTTGCTATTTCAGCCATCAACTTCTTCTTTCCCTAGTTCTGTCTTCTCTCTATTTTATGTTACTGATAGATATTGAATTGCTAATTTAATAACTGTTCCTACCTCTTCTAGTGTTTCTCCTGAAATTCCTACTGCATCTCTACTTTCCTGTCTCAGTCCCTGTTCAAACTACTACTAACATTATTTCTGTGTCTACAGAAATATTTCCAACCATGCACACATATGTGAGTTGTCTTAATTTTCACTCAGTTAGAAGATTCACAATGGCAGACTTTTTCAGAGTTCAGCTCAAGCCGAAATCTCTACTACTAGTGACTAAACAAGTGCTTTTCATGGTAAAAGCCAATACACATTACAATGGAGAAAATAAACTTACAGACTTGTTTTCTGTAGATTAATTTCCCACAAAAGATAAGAAGACTTATACATGCATTTATGAAACAACCCCAAATCCCCTAAAAGAGAATATTAAAATAACAATATGTGGTATGGAAAACTTGCATTTCCAGACAGGCAAGCGGACAACCTGCATTCTGCAGAGTAGTGAAGCAACTGTATGCCATTTAATACTTGGGAGTTATTTGCCTGCAGACTTACTCAGGCTTTCAACAGCTGTTTGTGCTTTCTCAATTTTTCTGTTTTATTTTCTTACAACTACTCTACCTTGACCACAAGGAGTCTTGAACAACAGCTGGAGTGACACATTGAGTCTGATTGATGACTGCAGGACCCAGATGGTGAACTCTCAGAAATATTGCTGGCAGATACTTCTACTGCTGGAACAATTTGGGTTTTTTTCTGCAGTTCCCTTAGCTGAAGCTTTACTAAATGATGAGCAGTCACTTCTTGGCTAAGGTCCATTCAAGCTGCATTTGGATCTTGCTGGGATGGCTACAACCTCATAAAAGTTCATTGTTTATACTCACTCTCACTCATGGAGAGTTTGCCAGCTTGTAAGCACTTGTATTCTCAGGAATTCTTCAAAATAGCTGTCATCAATGGGATGTTTTGACTTTACTTTTATTGCAGAGAAAATCCTTTCAGAAAATCTTTGTCATGCTGTTTAACATGCTGTACATTTTATGTGGAATTATTTATAGAGCTGTGAGAATTTTGAAAGACTGGAGCTCTCTTTGTTCAACATGTCTTTCAAACCAGAAGCATATCATAGGTCAAGAAAAAAGTCTCCAAGACAAACATTTTCTTTGGTAGAGTAATCCTTTCTGACTAGCCTTCTGAAAGTTCTATACATACTGTAATACACAAATGCTGGTGTTTTTCAGTCTCCCTCCTCTCATGCTTATACTTACAGGTGAATAATGCCTAGTTTTAATCTGCCTCAGAATGATCATTTCAGCCAAGTAATTTTGTGTAAATATGATATCCCTCGCTGATGACTCATCAAGCAGGCTTTGTCTACTGAATCACTGCTAACGAATGCTGCTGAATGGTGAAATTTTGACCTATAATATTGAAAATGCTGCTCATGAGGGAATATATAAAACAAAAGTCTGCAACCCTGAAAAAATGTTCAGCAATCCTGACACTGTCACAGCAAATTGTCCCTTATTTATGCGTTGGTATGTGGTGGGGTTCAGTTTGGTAATTTTTTTCTTCCCTTTTGAGTAACCTCTCTAAAAGCTACTTATAGCATCATAAGAAATTGGTGTTTTTCAGTTCCTCGCCTAGATTTCAAGGTAGTGCTGCTGTGTTCCATTCAACATCAAACAAAGGCCCCAAATATATGACATGTATTTTGAAAAAGGCAATCAGGGATCTCTACATCTCTAGTATTACTCTATGGAAAATAATGACATAAAGAGAAAGGTTTTAAAAAGAGCCACTCATTGAGCAACAATAAGAGGTGAAACATGAGAGTGCTAACAAGCAATAAAATAAAATTATGTTGAACTATTTGCATCTAAGGCCCCAATATAAAGCCTCCTAAAGTCAATTAGTTTTTCATCTTTGCTGTTCAACTATTGAAAAACAACAGTTTTAGAGACTAATCCTGGGCAAGTAGCCATTATTCAAACACATATAACTTCAGTAGATTTATTTTATCAAATTTTTATCAAATCCGCCTATTATATTTATGCTGGTTCTTCTTATAAGACGACCCTCTTTTCCCCTGTTCCTCCAAGGAGAAATAAGACCTTTAAACCTAAACTGATCCAAAATGGGGTAATTCAACACAGGTATGTCAAAGTAGAATGCAGCAGAGGAGGAGAATTCCCTGTCTCTGGAGGTGTTTGGAAAGAAAGAAAAAAAAAATAATCTGGAGGTGTCAGGGAAGAAAGGAAAAAATTCTGTCAGGTTTCAACAATTCTGACAACAGTTCTGAGATACTTAGAGAAATCACCAGTTGAAAAAAGAAAGAGAATGTAACACAAGTAAGGCTGGCAAAGGGTGTTAAGTACACTAAATACAGTTTATCATATCGTTATAGAAATTTATTAGAGGGATATCAAAATATCTATTTAGTATAAATATCTATAAATGTATCTCCAGAGGCATAAATATAAATTGTATGTCTCTATATAAACTCAAAGATTCTCTCACTCCCTGTTGTCACCACATTCCCTATGAAATCCACATTAACAATATAGCACTATTTCCTGTTAGACTATTCAGGATCTGCTCAGAGTGAATTTTATACTATTCCTTGTGATCTTTTATCTAACTCTCTTACCTACATTAATACATTCATCATTCTCTCTTTATGCTGTCATCCCTGTTTTATTGTCACTCTCACCAGCACATTGTTTGCATCCTTCCCCTGGTGTTTTTATGCAGTGCCCTGTCACAGCAAGAAAAATATACGGTTTGTTATTCAGTCTTTCTATAGCTTGTTGAGCTCTTCCATATTGCCTTTTTAGGCTCTTACATTTTAGTCTCCTTCTATTAATAAATCCTAACATTAGAATCAATCCAGATAGAAAAAATAAATAAATTCAAACCTATAATTTTTGGTCTCTTTTTGCAAACAAACAAATTTTCCTGCAATAAAGCCTAAAGTCATAATCAGTATTTCAGAAGGTAGGGGTTGTAATTTTTTTTTACTGTTTTAATCTTCTATTAGCAGGGGTGAAAAAGGAAGGTGAGCTGTTAGAAAGGAGCTGAATTAATTAAGCATTCTGGCCAGAACATAGTACACTCTATTGCACACATATTATTGCATTTTGTTCAGTTACTATATCTTCAGTGACTTTTACATTGTCTTCCTGTATTGGAACAAGATGAATTTATAAGGAATTTCTACAGCTAAACATTAGCACATTTAATTTGAAAAGGTTTGATGAGGTCTTCTTGACCATGAGCTGTGGTAATACATTCTTCATGATTTCAGTTGCAGACGTAATATTTATTGATTGATATATCCTTATGGGCTGGCTTCTTGAAACTGCAGTCTCTGCTGCAAAAGAGGTGAGTGTGGTGGAATGCCACCTGTGGGACCTTAGAAACACAGAACAACATTTGTTAAGAGATAACTAGTTATGTAGTTAGTAAGAAACAAAATAAAATTAAAAAAAAAAAAGAAAAAGAAAAAAAGAAGACATGAATGAATGAACAAACGAATTAACCTAGTTTCTTCAATATGTAAGTGTATATATTTTTTAATTAAAATTTACTGGTTTAATGCATTGCCATGTGTGTATAGTGTTGTATGAATTTTGCCATTAAATTTAATGAAAACTAAATGCAGCTTGCAACTTGTTGGGGTTTTTTTATTATGGTATTTGAGATATTTTTGTTTTATCAATACATCTTTATCTATCCACTTTTACCCCTGATACCTGAAGGCTGTTTTTCAGGACAAAAACCATAATAAACACCCAATTATTGCATTCAACCCCTCAAAAAAATGTTTTCACTTTCTGTTTCTTAAAAATTAATTATCTTATTTGTACTTACATTAACTGATTCACTCTAACAGTGGAGATGTTTGATGCACCTTATTCTTTACAGCTGACAGTTACATTTTCATTATGTTGAAAAGATAGCATCCTGATAAATAGTGTGCTAATTTTAAAAGGCTAGTTCTTAAGTCTTTTTTAATATTCTTTATTTTAATTTATTTATTTTAAATCAA
>JANHGN010017630.1:4284-17197 GCA_024605025.1 Megaceryle maxima | reverse complement strand
GATATAGACAAAACCACTATTGAACACACACCCCACCCCACCCTCCCCATGGCAATTATGTCGTCATCACCACTGATGTTGTGGAGCAGGCACCAGGAGAGTCCCAGACTGGGCCCAGTGACAGATGGGAACTGTGTTCAGGAGCTGGATTCTGGTACTAGATTCAGGAACACACAGATTGAGATCAAAGACAGAACAGACAGAGTTCTCCTTGGATGCCAGCTAAAGAAGAAAGAGGAAAAGGACACGAACTGAACTGAGCAAAGCCAAGCAAAGTGGAGGGAGACCCTCAGCTTTATACCAAATATGACGTATATGGGCTGGAATAACTTTTTGGTCAGTTTGGGGTCACCTGCCCTGTCCATTCCTCCCTGCAGGTGCAGCCTTTCACTTTCTGCACCCCCAATGTGGTGCACAAGATCATGTGGTACATAGCCTTGGTCTGCGCACCAATCCTTGCTTCAGACAGTGCAGTTAGTAAGAAGAGCTGAGCTGAAAAGGTAAATCACGGAACAGAATTAGTTTTGTTCTCACTTAAACCAGGACAACCTCGTTGTGCTTCTGTCTTTAAAATACTTGCTTTTGTCATCTTCTGTGAAGTTGTGGCATTGCTTTTGTCCTGCTTCTTCCTTGGCCCTAATATTTCAGATTAATGCATTCATTAAGGAAATCTTCCTTTTGCTGCTTGAGTGATGAACAGGTATCATAAAATTGTTATATCTGACAATTCTTATTAGAGGTTTTATATGATGGCTACATTTCTGCCACAGAAAAGACTCAGAAGACTTTTCCTGATGTACAACCTTTCCAACAAGAGGAGGAATGTAATTAAAGCATATTTTCTAGAAGTCTCTGCTTTGTTCAGAGATTAAGCCAGAACTCATTCCTCACATTCCCTTGGTTTTATGGTAATTGTGACTAAAGTGAAGCAGGCTGCAAATAATCTTACAATTGTTTTATATTACTTGGATAGACATTATCAGATTGTGCCAACAAATGCATACTTAGCCTTGAACCAGTGAAAGAAGTGATCTGCATTTCTAGCTAAAATTCTGTGCAGGTGAAAGAGCAAAAATATAATTTTTAAAGCCAAACTAAGCTCCCTTTGAAAATCAAGAGCTTAAGTCTTCACATCCCGAGGGGAAAAAAAAGGATTAAATAAATATTTTTTAATTTTCTGTGTGATTCAAGAAAAATGTGTGTGTGTGTGTGCAGGTATTAGGGAAGGAAAAATTTCCCTTTTTTAGTGAACAATGCTCAGGGCTGTAGTTTAGCCCCTTGAAAACTGCATAGCCTGCCCTTGCCACAGTACGAGGAGTATTGCTCTTTTTTTACACCTTAGAAATCTCAGCCATGTTCCTGGGAAGTGGGTGAAATAAAAAAGGACCTTTGAACAGCTGTTCTGCTTAAGCTGCTTCTGCAGTACTGGTCTTCAGTCTTGCCTGAGCTGTTTGCAGGTGGGATAATTTCTGTCTCTCTCACAGTAATCATTGTGGTATGTTGGAATAAGAATTCTTCATACAATTAAGTCCCAATGTTCTTGTCTTACTTTTCCACACTTTCCAATACTCATGCCTCAGCACTGCACAGCAGTGTAAAAAACAAGTCAAATATCCACAGTCTCTAATGCTCTAAGCACCAGCATACATTTAAAATATCTCCCCAGGGGCTCATAGTTTACAAACTTGGAAATACCTCATGTGGGCAGCACAGTGGCACCATAACAGGCCAGTTCTCAATACTACTGATCATTGCCCCAGTGTATCACTGAATTACATCTCTGCTTTATCCATGAAAAACTCTTTCTCCAGTTATAAGGGATTGAGGTCCACAATTCTATAATTTAAAAATATGTGACATGGTTGTCTCTAACATTGCAGTAAAATACACTGTATGTTTTGAAAGGTCGGTGGGTAAGGATAGACATTCTTTTTCCATTTGTATCATTATCATATCTGTATGCTCATCTATGTTTTAATCATTGATAAAAGATATCTTTGTAGAGTGTTTCTTACAAAATTTCTTTAGCACCTTATTTGTAGAGAGAGCATCATTTCCTGCACTGATTTAACACATTCTGGTTCTGCTAAGACAAGTGCAGCAACTGGAAATAAAATGTAGCTTAAAAAAATTTCACTGAGCAAATCAAACCTTAGCAGAGAAATGCTTCTATGTATTGACAAATGGATTTTCCCTCAAGTGGATCTGTATTTTGGTGCACTAGATGCTATAAGAATAAACAAACCCATATTAAAATCCTATTTCTTGACCTTTTGCCCTAAAAAAAAAAGTAAAGCAAAACTTTCATTATAGTCAAAATACAATCTCCTATATGGAAAGAAGGCTGCAAAAACTTCCAGCCCATGATTTGTTTGAGACAGTCAAAAAGCAGTGCTGGGTAATGAATTATTCTGTGTGAATCAGCAGAGTGAGAAAGAGCTGGGGCTCACTACAAGACAGGGCTGCCTAATTAACACCTCTCACCTCTGACAGTCACCATGTGGAGACTTGACATCCCCAAACTCATTTGCACACAATCCTCTCCCATGGTTCCCCACGACAGACATAAAGCACACATTTTCCTGCCACTTTGGCTAAAGTACAGATTTTCTGTGTCATTTAGTAATTTCTTCTTCCCCAAGGTCTGTGTTTCATATGTTTTGTAAAGTTCCTGCAGCATACATGGCAGATTTATGATGAGCACTGGACTATTTTGCTCTCAAGCATGGAAAAAATCCCCAACTTTTAAAGCCCTGAGCTGCAGAACAACAAAGCCAGGTTCCAGGGAGGAGGAGAGTGATAAACTTTATATGTGGCAGCACCTTTTCCAGTTTATGAAAATATTACAGGATCTCTTTCTGTATTTATACTTAACATGGAAATTATCATATACTTGCTGTAATACTAGTAATCTGAAATAAGGTACTTGGGCCACATATTAAGAATATCTACTTCAACTTAATAGTTGTGGGATTTTGTTTTGTTTTGTGAACTCAAGGCAAGAAATAGAGAGACAAAAAGACATAGACCATAGTTCAATAAAGGTGGAAATCGTATACCTCTAGAGATATATATATAACCTGGCACATGATCAGGAGAGGGATAATTGGTGCCATTTGACTTCTGTGCTGGGCAGTCTGGAAAGGTTAATCATGATTACCAGATGTTACATATACAGTGTCTTCTAAGTGGGCATTTAGGCTAATATGTCTTATCTAAGACAAAGTCCAAAGAATTGGAAAAAATGAAGAATGTTCATTTTATGGACAGTATTGTTTTACTTATTGAATTATGTCTGTAAAAGTAATATCATTGACATAATAAAAAGTTAGAGTTCAGGAGTCTTGCAAGGACTACTCCTAATTCCTAATCATTGCTCTCAGCAACTGCACTTAATATATCCATTTTATCCCACATGGGGAATCATTACCCTTTGACTCTGAATTTGCAGAACAGAATTTAAGAACTGCAGTCTGTTTCCCACATGATAAAAGACTAAATATTTCCATGAAGATTGCCTAGCCTGAGTGATATTTTTTGTCACTACACTATAAAACTTTAAAAATATTGGGAACTTTTAATGTTCCACTGTGCTGAAAGCATCCCTTCTGGGTTTACTGAGGCATCCCAGAACCTTTCATAGTCTTCCAATCACACAACGCAGAATAGTCAGTCTTCCTGTGCACGTCTAAAAATATTATTCACAGCTGTGTTTGGACACACATTTTAGTCCTGCTAGACAGTGCTGGGTGTAGCTCCCTGTGGCTGCAATGTGGGTGGGAGGCTGTTCAGTAACATCCTAACTTTCATCAGGAGACACAAGGCAACCATTGTGATAGACTCAGCCCTTAATCATCCTAGTACTTCTGTGCTCAGCCACAGAGACATTTATCACAAGAGGAAATCCTCACTTTCTCTTTTTTCTTTCATTATTTTTCTCTAGTTGTATATAGGATACATGAAAGGTGCTCTATTTAAAACATCTTTAGTGCTCAAAATCCCATCAATACCAAGTGTGTCCCCATTTGTCAGACCCCAAAACACGCCTTAGCTCCCGTGCTTAGGCTGTATTGTGAAGCACAGTCTGCAACAGCTGTTTCTGCCTGTTCCCATGACCCTGGGCTTCTGGGCCCCAAAGATCCTCAAAAGTATTTGGGAAAAATAAAAATAACTGCAGAAAGTCTAATAGTAAGCTAATGTTTTACTATATATCTGTACTTCCTAATTTTTGAAGATTGCATGTGATCAATACTAAAATGTTGGAGGATGTTCTGTACACCAGCTGGGTGACCCCTATGACAAAAACTGTGTAGCATTTTGTACCTCTTTATAAAGAATTAGTTCATAACCTACACTATAACCCACCAGAACCAGCAGATTCTGAGGTCAGATAGAGCAGCTAAGCACATAGTAGGCTAGCAATTTATGCATTTCATTAGCCTGGGCTGTATGTGTTTTTTCTGTGTTTTAGTACGACAAGTACTACAAGAAATAAACTCCATAATGAACCACAGCCATATGAATGTACAGGTACCACAAACAACAGAGCTATAGGACCCATCATACCAAACTGAGGATGAATTTGTTTGGATTCAGACAGGTAACTGAGAAGAGGAACAAACCTCCAGAGGGATAAGCAGACCAAAACTGCTACATGGCAGCCATCACCTCTCAGAAAGCCTGGTCTGTATCAGATTTGCATGAGTGTTTAACTTCCCTTCTCAGGTGCAGTTTTATAACAATCAGTAGCTACTTAGAGAATTTGGTATTATCAGTGGAGAGATGATCTTTGGTATCAGTAAAGCGACCCCAACAACGGCAGAGCAGAGATGTGTCCAGTTTGAATAATTTCTTATTGAGACATAAAGAACAATTTCAAGGTATGGGTCATGGCACCTTATTAAGTCCTATCCAGTCCTACTGAGGTTCCTACAATAATGAATTACTACATTGATTATTTATCATTTCTTCACAGTGGGCTTACTTCCCTGATAGTTGTAACCTAGTTGCTGGCAACAACCAATTGTATATTTTGGACATCTTTTACCAATGCACTATAAGTGTTCTTCCACAAGAGAGCTCTTAGGCCATAGGAACAAACCTGATGGCTAACTGGGAAATTCCACTTGTAAAATCCCAAATTGAAACTATTATATCACTTGTAACAATGGCTAAAAACCCCTCAAATTAAACACCCACCCCTCAGAAAAATAATAATAATAAAAAGTGGTAGCTTTTTGTCATATACGCATTATTAGAAAAAATGTGGATGGTATTTCATGGCAGTTATGGCTGACCAGCCAGCTAGACTTCTATCACATCAAATTTCTTGCCTGTTTTACTTCTATGGAAGTGACTGAGAAAGAAACACTGAGGTTCTGGGGAATATCTGGGTATTCTCCAGGCAGATCTGCTAATGTATTTAAATCTGGATCCACAGAGAGAGAAAAAAAACACCTGAAAATGAGAAGTTTAACCACACATTCACTGTATTACTATTTTTTTCTCTGCTTCTTTATTAAATAGCTCTGGAAAGTCAATGCAAATGGAGAGAAAGCAGTCACTTCTCTCTCTCTGCCTGCCCCATGGCATCCTCTTTGGGATGTGCACCACGAAGATGCCCCTGGCTGCAAGTGGTTGCTTCAGGATCCTTCTGCTACCCTCTGTCTCCCACAGCCTGCTTGGCCTTAAATACCTAGTGAACTGATTCTCATGGGTGGTAAACCTCCCTTTTCCATTATGAGAAGCTATGAAATGTAAAGTGACATAAAGCTTGCCTGATGAAAACGAATCAAGGAATAAATGTGCCTGCACTGGAAAAGAAGCAATTAACCCATTACAACATTCACATTTATTTACAATAGTGGATTATAAAAACAAAGCAATCTGTTGGCCTCTGCTTTCTGACTTTCTGTTGGGATTTGTCTTCAGATTTACCTATGTGCATTTTAAAAGATTGCCAGGTGGGGTAATGAAAATAGTGAGTAAACAACAACTGAAAATGGTGTTACAGGAACATTCTTTATGAAGGAAGCACATGGGCGAAGTAATAGTTTATCCAGTGCTTGGCATGTGAGCCTTTTGTGCTGGACTTACCCCTCTCCCATCACTTTTGACCTCCCTTGAACTTGGCATGTGTTCAGAAGCTGAACCTGAGACAAAGTAGAGGCTCAGCTCCCTACTGGAGAGCCCAGGGTCCCCAGTCACTCACCCAAAGGTGGGAGGCAGGAGGGAGAGCACCTGAAGGTGCATGAGACAGTCAGTGTGAAAGGGACCCTGAAAGCCCAGAGATGTGCTTTTCCACAGTAAGGCATAACTTTGTAGAGAAAGTACTTGTTGGCTTTGCATAAATGCAGACAAGTAACAATATTCAAATTACAAAATTTACATAATCTTTGTGAGTGACTTTCACGAATCATTGCTATCAAGTAAGCCAAAAATATTCAGCATCTGCCCAGATGACTTGCAATAGCTAGAATGTTGTATGCTTCTTGTTTTTATAAATATACCCATTTCTTTCTGCTGCCTTTTTAGATTTTAATTGTAGATTACATTATTTCCAGACATTGTCTCATCATCCTAATTGTGTGGTAATACCACAAATAAGTTTATCTGTGACTTTCTTCCTTCTGACAGAAGCAAACCTGCAGAGCCCAGACTTACCAGAATTCAATCTCAGCACAGAAGCTCCTTGTCAGATCCACATCTGAGATGATGAAAGATGATCTGTTCCAAAGCATCCAGCTGAGGCTGTGGAAGAACTGCAAGATATGAAGGCATTTTTTTATTTAAAGACAAAAATGTGGACTAGGCACAATTCTAAATGCTCTTTACTTTTTTTTTGTGCTCTTGTAACATCTCTCTTTCAAAGGGTAAATGTCTTTAAAAGACAGAACACATACTTGTAAAAGCAATGATTTTTAAATGGGTAACATGACATGAGCCTAATCTTTCCTGTTTAATCATCAGACAAGGCAAATGGAATATAACTTGACTGTCTGCATCCTCTCTGGCTTGAGCTCAGAGAGAAAGCTGATATAGAAGATTTTGGTGAGGCGAAAAAAAAAAAGGGAAACTAAACTATTTACACAGAAAGCACTGTGCTGTTATCAGGATGATTAAAGGCATTTACTGTAAAGTAACAGCCTTCCGGATCTTCTCAAACATCCTGAACTCATTCTGCTGTTCTGTGATAATTAGATGGGTTTCAAATGTCGTAAAATATAAGCCTGTTTATGGAAAAACATTCCTCTAATCAAGATGTCTCAGAGTATTTGGTACAAGCTTTCAGCTCTATTCTTATTGTGTTTTGTCATATTTTATGAATTTATTATAAGCCCTCTTCAATGGATGTCATTTTGAGATCCATTATTGTTATTTATAATTATTATTTGCATCCCAGAATTTGGTATGGGCACGTTAAGTGGCTAAAACTTTAAGCCATTTTAGGAAAAAAAAAAATCATCTGTTGAGTTTATTTATTATAGGCCAATTGAAATTAAAACAATTTATGTTGACTTTATTAGATTGGAAGATTATAACATTAAATGCTTTATTTTTATTAAATTTATAATTGTGCATTGTTTTGGTGTTACAGAGACACTGCATAACTGTTTGAATTTATGATTAATACAACATTGTCTGTATCAATTTTAAAGGATACAAAACCTCTGCCCTTACAAATTTTTAAAAACATGTGCACTCAGCTTCCTATTAGTCTAATGCCTTATATTTTTAACATTGGTCCTTATCTAATTAAAAATATAGGTCAATATAGTATTGTTTAATCTGTCATATTCCTTCAGGTGAGGGGAATTGACAATGTAGACCAATATGTCTGTGATCGCACCCACTTGCTCACCATTCCTGAGCACATCTTATAGAGGATGGTCAGTATGGTTGCACAGATGAACTCTCAGCTCTTCAAGATGATAAGAGACAGATGTGATCTAAACAGGTTGAAACATCCTCTACTATCCTGTCTTTTAGCTTTGGGACCAGCCAATGGCTTTTATTGATTATATTACCTCAGTGGGAAGAAGCTGGTGAAAAGGACCATCAGTTGATCATCAATGCACTTGATGCAACCCAAAACAATGTTACTTTGTCTCTTAGCTGTATCCAAGCCCAACTATGGATGCAATCAATGGCGGACATAATTATAAGGGAAGTTGAGGAAGACACCTTACCTAGTGAAAATCAGAAAGTAATATGGGATAGTGTAACTGAATTTGAGAAGAAATTTCAATCCTGGTGGCATCTGGCTAATTTCACTTATGATTCCACTGAGAGTAAAGCCACTTTTTGTCTTAATGATATGCAATGCTTTGGTATATACCATACACTCAATCATTGTGCTGGGGTTGATTCACCATGAAAATATACTCTATCTCATAAAGCATAAAGTATGGGCCCAGCAGAATGGAAATAAGTGACAAACTGGTGATGTTGATGCCTGCATTATGCGAGAACAACAAGGATTCATTTGTGAAAGCAATACCATCAAGACACAAACATTTGTATTGATATTGAACAAAATGTTTGCCATTTTGAGATACATCCTGATAACCCCCCCAAAAACTGTATTTGAGTATATTGGGAAAGGGTGTGTTTGCATGAGAAATTTTTGTAACTTTGTTCTTGTAGACACTAGCACATTTAATTATTCATCTCCTGTAACATCTTATCAATTGCTGCAATCTAACTATACACTGATTTATGACCTACTTACTACCTTGTCTCTATGGGAATGAATCTCACATTGATGAAGAAACTACTACGGCATGATGACCTGAAACAGTTGTTGAAAGAGGCCCAAGAAAATGAACAAAGGACTCTAATTACTGTCCATCATAATGTGGAAAAAATACATGAAGTGTTGGAAAGAGACAAAAAGGATGGAGGACATGAATGGTGGGACACTCTTTTCGGATAGTCATCATCTGCTACAGGAATCTTCAACAAGATGCTCCACCCTGTTGTTGTTTTATTAATACTCACTGTATTGTGTTTTGTTTTGACAATTGCCCTATATGTTAAACTTTGGATTATGATGAAATGCTTAACCCATCTGATAGCCCCACAAGATGTATATGCACTTGACAATCCCTACCACAAGAGCTTATGTGACATTCCCAATTCCTTTTAACATAGTGAAGCTTGAGTGACTATAGTCATGGGGTGGAATATGTGGAATAATGCCTGGAGGTGACTTAGAATTTAAAATCATATTAAACATACAGCACTGGCACACATTAAGGTAAGGTAAAATATCAAAGAAACTCACAGGTTGGAATGCAGCTGATATGTAAGGAATCCATTCCATGGTGGTTCCCTGGACAACACTACCTGTGAACAACATGGTGGGTGGGGTGAGGTGAAGACTCCATGGCCAGGATCTGTGAATCACTACAGAGATCAGAACTTTATGGTACTATGGAATTGATAAGCTGCATATTTGCCCCCCTGGGCCAACAGTCTGTCATTTTCTGACAAAGTGCTAACTTTGCTCATTATAATGTCATTATAATACCAAAACATAAATCCATCCCAAAGGCCACCCACCTCCAAAGTGCAACCACCCCTCACTGAGCTTGCACCCTGAATTTTCTTTATCTATACATTTAAAAGTGAGAGAATTTTACACCAATCATAATAAAGGTATGTATGACTAGAGTCACTCAAGTTCCACCTCAAAGATAGTAATAATATAAAAATGTTTTAAGGGGAATGTTATGGAAGATATTATCATGAACAAGTCAGGGAAGTTATCATCATAACCAAGTCAGGAAAGATACCATCGCAAATCACCTCTGACTTCTGAGATCAGTTGACGGTCTGTGTCTCTCTTCTTCCCCACAGGAACACCTTTGGATAAGATCTGGACTTTCCTGAGTGGTTTCTTGGAAAACTTAGAAAACTCTATAGAGCTATTTTTTAACTTGTTTTGTAACTGAGCTACAGTACTTAATCATGATACTTGCATGTGCTTTTGCAGACAGTATATTTATCACCAGCAATCTGTAAGAACCTGTAATCCCATTGCTTTAATAAACTGCACTGGTCAAAAACATCTCTCATTGGGTGCCATGTGTAAGAGTGCGACTAGATGGAAGATACAATGTACTATTGAGTGCATCCTTGTTATCAGGATTATAGCTCTAAATAAACTGCATCCTTCACATAGCTGGCCAAAACCGCGACCAGCTTGAAGGTGCAGCACACTGTTGAGTGTATCTGTGTTATCAGACTCAAAGTGCCAAACTGAACATTACTCAGAATCTAAGCCTTGCTGTCCCCAGCCCCTCTGATATCTGAGGACAAGCTGGAATGCAAGGGGGTTTATTTTCTGCCATATTACTTTACCTGTTAACACAACATTACTGTCATTCATTTCACTGCTCCAAATCTCTCTGTGAATGCAATCTGCTGCTTTCTGCAATGTGGTATGGGGACACCTCACCTTCACAGCTTGTACTCCCCAGCTCTACCAGTTACCTGTGCTCTCACCAGAGAACACAGAAAGACTTCAGTGCAGGGCCATGCCATCAGCCCAGTCATGTTTCCAAGTCAGTTTCCTAGGTCATTGAATCCTGCTCAGGAGTTTCAGTCAGCAGCCCAGAGCTACAGCACATGTAACTTGAATCTTGAATCTTTTCCATTATAATTATGTAGTGTTTTCTACAAGCCAGTAGCATGATGTTATCCTGCCAGGATTGAGTGGCAGCCATCTGCTCCATAACCAAGTCTGGGTGTAGTTGACTGCTAGGCAAAACAAATTACCTGTAACACTAGAAGCACAACAAAACACAAACTCAGTGCCTGCAGCAAACTACACAGTGTAGACAGCTCAAGTCAGACCACCTCATCAAATTCCCTCTCCATACACAGCCACTGATTAAGAAGGGTAACACCCCATCACAGATGGTTCAAGAAAGGTAACTGTCATGTGTCCAAGTGCCACTGGAAGCTTTGGGGCCAGTTACATTGCATTTTTACAAATTAAAAAATCCATGGCATAGATATGGGAGTGCAAATATCCCCACCACATCTTAGGGCTTATAAAGTAGAATTGTTCGCTGTGTCCATTTCTCTCAGGACTGCACAAATAATAGCTGCTTTGTAGAAGCATCAGAACACTAAAGTTAATGACACAAGGGAACAAATCAATGCAGAAGCAGTGAGAATTTGGTCAAATAACATGTTTAACACCCTAAATTAGACATATAAAGATGTCCTACATTTAGTAAATTTGGATCACAGTTTCAGATCTTCTTGATTGAGAAAGTGTTTCTGTCAAAAGTAGATGTAGTCTATATTGATAATAATGGATATTAATCTTGCAGGGGCTGCAGTGTTCTTTCCTACCACTGATAAAAGCAAATCCTGCTTGCATCTGAACATCAGAGTTGTTTGGAAAATGATATGCAAAACACTTGTTGTTGATGTTTCTCATAAAAGAAAAAAAAGATCCAAATTCTGCAAACTACCAGATTTTGTCTGTAAGCTGGGCATTAACATGAATTTCTTCTTTGCTACAATTTCAGGAAGTTACCAGCTCAGTTTCCAAAGATGAAGGCTTTATATACCTATCACTCTGTGCCTCCCTTGCTATTATACCTTTAAGTATTAATTATCATTTGCATCTAAGGTACAATACAGGTTAGACTGGACACATCTGTTCTAGTGTTTGAGTAATTGGAGGAAAGTGAATTTCTAAAACAAATTTGTTATTCATTCAGAAGAACTAATTAATAGTATTAAACATAATTTCTGTTCAAATGGAAAGCTGACCTTTCTTTTTTTCCTTTTCTGTAATTCAGAAGGTTACTTATCTTGATGTTTTCACTGGAACAAGTATTTTGAACATTTCATCATGGATTTCTGTAGTGCTTTGAACTGAGAATACTAATACTGCTAATTAGTATATTAAAACCAGCAATCTTAATTACCAGACGTCTGAGACAGAATGAAGGAAGCCAGAAAAAGAACATCATAGAGAGTATCAACTACATTAAAAAAACCCAAACAAACAAACAAAAAAAACAAACCAAACACCCCAAAACAAAACAAAAAAACCACAAAAATCAAACAAAAACCAAAACCAACCAACCAACAACAACAAAAAAAACCAAACCCCAAAACAAAACATTAAAAAAACCAAACAAAACAAACAAAACCCACAAACAAACAAACAAAAAACTAAACAAAACCCCCCAAAACAGTGTGTGGGGAATAACTGAGCTACAGCACCATACTGATGTCAAAAAAATACCAATATTGGCAACAATTTCCCAGTACATTGCTTTGTGGGGGGGAATGTTGATGACAGAACTATTGGGGGAATGGTTCCTGTTGATTTAGAGAAAGAGAATTTGTCAGACTAGTGGCAAAAGCAAGAATAATTTACACTTATATTTGCTTATTAACAGAAGTTCAGCTTATACAGAGTTTGTACACAGTGTGGACTGAAGTTTCAGCATGTACATGCAGATGGATGGTAAATTGAGAGAGAGGAAATTCAAGCACAGGAAACAGGAGGAGGGTTAGTGACATAGTGAGACGGCTTACATCAGTGCTTTTTAATTTTTGCTGCCAAGATATTCTATCCAATTTTACTGTTGCTCATAGGGATAATTTACTCTTAAGAACAAAATCTGTTCAAAATGAAATGTAACAGCCAATTTCAGGTAACATACAATTGATCTGCACCAAGATCATCAATAGATCAATACCATTTATAAGTAACTACTGCTGGGACAAAAAGCCTGTTGCATGGTTATATAGGAAGAATCTGTCAGTGAAACACAACTATTAGTATTTAAATGAAATTACTTAATGTTTGCAAGAGATGAGCAGTGATCAGAGCACCTTGAATCATGAATTTTTTCCACTTTTTTGTAGATGCTTTGTT
>JANHGN010017628.1:45020-99539 GCA_024605025.1 Megaceryle maxima | reverse complement strand
GAAACACATGGACCTGGTGGAGCGGGGCCAGAGGAGCCCCAGCAATGCTGGGAGGGCTGGAACCCCTCTGCTGGGAGGGAGTTTAAAAACGGATGACCTGAACTAGAAGAAACATCTCTGCATTGTTTTACTTGCTAAAAAGTAGTTATTGCATGTGGTATCTGGGACTTGGAAGATCAAAATGCCTTCATCCATGCATTCCCTGGGACATTACCCTGGAGTCCTCTGAGCCCCTTCCCCGGGGCTGTGATTGCTGCCTGTCTTTGCTGCCCTCTGGCAAAGAGTCTGATCATTGTGTTCTGGTCTCTTCCACTCCCCACCTCATGTGTGCCTCGTCTGCTAACCCAGGTGAAATCTTGTTCTCCCTCCAGATAGTGTCCAGAGATTGCTAAAAAGGATTATGGGCTGGATTACAAAATCCTAACAGCACAGATCCTCTGTACCTCCTCTCTCCCGTGCAGCTTTGCTGCTCTGAGGTCTGTGCCTGCACTCATTATTTCTGCAGCTGAACATTTCTGAGCTCTGTGGAGAAGGGATGATAGACAGGAGAGCAGTTGTGGAGCAGTCTCGTTCTATTTTTTGACTGTGACCTTAGGAAACCACTTCAAGCTCAGACTGTTATGTACCTGTGTCCTCACTGCATGGAGCTGAAGACATCAGGTCTTATCATAAGGTATGTGTATCTGGGATGTCAAGACTGAGGCCAGGGAGGGGATCTGTCACACATGGGGCACGTGCCACTTTTAAAAGCTGATTTTGAGCTGGTACCTGTGATAGAATGAGAGCTGAAGCACTAGGCTCTGAATCTGGGGCAAATGTAGAAAACAAGGCTGGAAGCGCCTGATGGAGCCTGGAGCTCAGCAGGACTAGTTCAGACTTGAGGCCAAGGTGGGGAGGGAGCAGAATCCCAGGGCAAAGGGGGTTTGAATTGCCTTGTTATGAGGAATTCATGTAGCAGCACTGGAGAAAAGGCAATAGATGGGAACTTGGAACTAACACTGAAAAATACCAGAAAAAAAAAAAAGATGAAATGGGGACAGCCACAGGGACGTCAACTGTCATAAAAGACTTTAGAGGAGATGCAATTCTGTAATGCAGTGTAGGCAAAGAATGGTCATATAATGCCTTGCTGTATTCATCTGTGATTGATCTAGGATGCTTACATAGTGGAAATTTCCCCAACTCCTGCTAGGAGGGAAACACCAGTAGTAATTCAGCTCCAGAAATGTATTTGTTAACAAAACAAAATAATCCATCTTCTTCCCCGAGGACTGGTGTGGGAAAGGAGGAGAGAGTGGGTCTGTTTAAGGGTTTTAGAAGGAAGGAATATGGGAAATGTATCCTTTAAAGGAATTATTTGTGTCTCAACTTCACTGAAAATGCCAGAGGTCACTGAACTCCCAAATGGAAGATGTAGCAATATGTGGTGGAGCAGGTACAGTAGGTGTCTGTTGGCTAAGAGTTGTCTCCTATTTTATATATATATTTTTTTTCTGCTGAAGTTACAAGAGACCAGCCTGTTCTGCTGAAATAAAATGTCAGTGATTGATTTATTGATATTTTCACTGTTAAAACGTTATCTTGAAAATTCCCCCCCCCCATACACTTTTCTTCAGTTGGGTTTGCCATTGGGCATAACTGGGGAGGAACTAAGCTCCTGGTGTGCCCTTGAGCTTGCTGTGCAATGAAAGAGCATCTTGATGGATGCCAGACAAAAGTACTAATAAAATAATCTAACCTAATCCTTTTACCCTCAGCAAACTTGCCAGTAAGTGCTGAGCAAATCATAATGTGACTGAATAAAACTGTCATGTGAAGTCTTGAAATCAGGACTGGGAATTGAAGAATCTACTGTGTCTCCAGGAAAGCTGGTTCAGTGTGTAATAATTGCTGATGAGAAGTACTTCCTTCCTGAAACCCATGTTCTGGTTCATGCTCTTTTTCCCCCCATCAGGTGATTAGAGCAGCACTTGGTCAGGCTGGTTATCTCAGTCACTCCTCAGCTTTTTCTCAGTAGTATTGAATAGGACAGATTTCTCCATCCTGCTCCAGAGCAGGCTTTTAAGCCTCCAGTCTGCCCTGAGGCTGTCTTCTGAAGTGCTCCTATGTTGTCAATAACCTTTCAACCCTTTGCTGCTGGGACTGGGCACAGTGAGTGGGTTCAGTTTGAGATAATAACAATACATTTAGATATCCAGACGCGGGGCTGTCTCTCTTATGTCAGATAGTTTGACTCAGTTGCCTAAATATGGACATTGGTGCCATTTGAGAGGCTCCAGGAGGGCTGAGATGTGTGTCTGGTAGGGGTGACACAGCAGGTATGAAAGACCTTTAGGAATCAGCAAGAGCAGGCAGGATGCTTTAGGACTTCAAGGGTACCTTCAAGGGCACACCCCAGCTACAATAGACACCTGTGTTTAGGTGGGTGAATCTTGAACTCAGCCTCCCTGGGCTGCCCCATGGATGTTCTCCCACATGATGCAGGAGGGAAGCAGTGCTGCCTCCAGCTGTGATCCCTCTACCTATGAAGCAGAGAACCTGTTTTTCCCCTTGACATTGGGTTAGCCTGGGAGGCTGCTGCTCAAGTTGCTCTGTATCATCACTCAGGAGCCTCCTAGTGCAAGGGCAGTCCAGAATTTCTTAAGTGTGATCTTATGTTTAGGCTCGTTAACACCAAGGACAGAGTGAGACAGGCTTCTTTTACGCTCATGATTCACCATCCACCACGTCTGCCACGTGAAAAGTTTGCGGACATTCTCAGGACACTGAGCTGGTAATGATATGCTCCAACAGTGTCTTTCTAAAGTGTATCAGTTAACTAGTTTTAATCCTCTCTATGTCATGAAGCAATAAATCAAATGTGCCTTTATAAAGTAAGGGATTTTGTTCGATCAGTGTGACTACTGCTGAAAGAATAAGAGAAGCTAATCCTTTTTTGTCTCCTATATCCCCATATCAGTCTCTATGTCGTTTAATATCAAATCTACATCAATTTATCCACTTGTGGTTATCCCTTTAGATGCAAGTGCAATATAAACCCACTTTTGCTGTGTTTTCATGGTTCCCTGAGTACAGTAAGCATTTGCCACTATCTTTCCAGTTTCCATGTTACCTCTTTTCTTCCCTGGTTACAATTCCTTGTGTCTTCATACATGCCTTTATACATAGGTGTATGCCTATCTCATCTTTCACTTTCTTGAATGTATTTGGGGTCTTTTCTGCTGCTGTCTGTGCGCAGGGCCTGACCAGGTAAACAGCCCTGTGTACATTGTCCTATCACCACGGAGTCACTGTTAGACCTCACAACAAAATTTGCCCTGGCAGAGCAACAGGACATGGCATGAAAGGAGACTGCTTTTCCCAGTCCCTTTTTGGGGCATAATTGCAATTTAACCCTGACAAGTACTGAACCTTCTCATGCTCTGCAGGGAAGTGTTGGGGGATGCCACCAGAAAAGATGTGCAATGGTAAATCTCCTTATTTCCTCTGCCCTGCTGGAAGAGTGCAGATGTCATGGGCATTTGAAGCAGATCATGGCCAAAATGTCATACTACCCCAGAGACAAGAGGCAGGACCCTTTCTTGGTCCTTTCATGCCAATCTTGACCAGGTTATTTTTTGGGGTAGGGATGCCAGCATACACCAGAAAGTCTGGTGGTAGGAGGTGTCCACTTTTTTTAAAGATAATCTGCATCTTCCAGAGGGAAAAAACCAAACCAAACCAAACCAAAAAACCAAAAAAACCAACAACAAAAAAACCCCCCACAAAGCTCTTCTGGGGAAGAAAAGGTCATCTGGGAGCAGATAGAACAGAGATTGGGGGGTGGGGGGGGGTACCTAGGACCCAACACTTCCCTGTAGATGAGTAAGTTTTGAGTGATAACCAAGCTGCTTGACACTGACCAAGTTAAGCAAAATAATTTGCAGTCCCACCTTTTGTCTCCTCAGTTATTGACTTCCATGGTTTGAAGGTGATTTTCTTTGAAACCATTCAGACTATAGGGAGGTCCTAGCTGCTTTGCTAAGATGGCAAGCTTCTTTTCTTTCTTTCTTTTCAAGAGGGAAAGGGTAGCTCAGACCACTTGCATGCACAGTAGCAGTAAGTGAGATGTATCAGAAACCCTGATGTACAAGAGCCCTGCTCAACATAAACAACACGAGCCTGCCCAGAAATGAGGGAAGTGGGGCTGTCTTCCTGCATATGTAGTTTTGGATGAGTAACTGCTGAGGAATGTAACCCTGAGGAAAGTTCACTATTCCTCTGCGGTGACTGACAGGCTGCTAGAGCAGGAATGACTTGTAATTTTCCATGTGTGGCAAAAGATCGGCCACGGTCTCCATGATCAGTGCACAGGAGCTGAGATCAAAACCTGCTTAAGGAAAGTCAATGGTGAGCAAAAAGTCTTCTACTGGTTCCATTGATGCCTTCTGTTGCAGGAAACGAGGGTTGTGCTACCAGAAAGGAAGACTGACAACCTTCTTGAGTACACATATGAATGCAGTGCCATTGTCTGGCTCCACAATGTGCTCATAGATCCTGAGAAAGGCACCCAGATCAGGGGTGTGTTACGGACTGCTGATGACCAGCAGGTGCAGCTAGTTTCACTTTTCTAGGTCTTGAAAGTCTTTTAATGCTGGTTCCTCTACCTGACACTTGTGGGACTGTCTGCAGCACTATGCCCAGCTTCACAAACAGCAAAGAAATAACGCATCTAGCTACACAATTATCACCCCATATGTGGTCATATATTACCTGCAGGCTTTGTCCTGACAGTTGTAAATGTCAGGGAAGGACCTTGAATAGGAAAGAAACATGGTTTTAAAAAAAAAAAAAAAAGACGGGATGCTAAGCATGTGAAGGTTTTGCTTTTCAGCAGCCACTCATTACCTCCAGAGAGGTTGGTCATCAGGTAAGAAGGCGGTGCTCTCAGACCTGCAAATTAATGGGCTGCATTGGCAAATGTGATATCCAGATAGAATCAGGCTAATAAAGACTTGTTTTGTCCGGCTCTCAACGAAGCAGTCTGCTAAAGTGTCTTGGCTCAACAGGCAGTGCCCTGCAGCTTAGTTTTTGCAGAGTCCTCTCTCAAGTTGCAAACCCTGCAGCGAGTGGAGGGCAACCACCTCTAAAGAGCAAGCTATTTGGGCAAAGGTTTCATTCAAACCATTAAGTTTTGGCCTAATTCCTTGTGTCTCAGATCGGTTCTGGGGAGATGTGGGGCATCCTTCTCCTCAGCACAGCTGGGTAAGTGTGGAGAAATTGCTGAGAGCTACCTCCAAACCTGTTGGAGAAAGTGGTGGCCATTGAGACCACTGCTTATTATCTTGGCAGTATTGGCTGATGGCCTCCTCCACCTGCTTGCCTACCCTGTCTCAGCTTTTATTTAGAATATTTAGATTTCTTTTTGCTGCGTGTGGAACCCAGGGTTTGGGATTTGCAGTCCTAAGCAGGGCCCCTTCAGCATGGTGCTCTGTACAGATATCAACTTTGCCAGACTGACCAATGGTTGAGGACTTCATGGTTTGGTATGGATGAACATGGCTGGATGAGGCTGTGCAAACAAATCACCTTCCTCAAAACAGGGGAAAATTGTCAGCAAGCACTGTGTCCTCAGCTAGTATTGAGTCAACCTATGTCTCCAGTGGAGTATTCCTCATCAGCCTTCATCCCTTAGACCAGTTACTGCAGTGGTGGGAGGCAGTCAGCAATGTAGAGTCACTATCTAACTGTCCTGTAGGCCATCTGCATTAAAATGGGAGAAAATCAATTGTAAGAAAAGGGAAGACACCATCCAGAGTGTTACCCAATGCCATCAAGTAGATCAGTGGAGCACCAAGGCAGTGCCTGTCATGATAGAAAAGATGTGTGATGGGGATGGGAGGTTTGAGGGTGGTAAACTCTGCCTGGTGGGAAGGGTCTTTGATGTGCTAGTACTGAGGATACCACAATAGCAGTGACTGGGGTGGAGGCTGCTGCTGAGCTCACCTGCAGCTGAAGAGACATGCCAGGACCTGGGTGGAGGTGGGTGCTGGGGTCACTCCTTTGGGTGGGACCCCAGGGTGGGCAGTCTGGAGAGGGACCTGTGTGAACAGAATGGTTACACAACACCCCACACCTGCCTCACCCAGCTGCCCCAGGCTGCTCTTACTGAATCTCTAAATTCCTGTAAATGAAGAAAGCGTGAAACTAATTCAAGTTTTGGGGTGTTTTTTTTTTTTTTTTTTTTTTTTTTTTTTTAAACAGACAGTACTCTGCTCTGGACCAAAAGTCAGAAGAGCAGAGAATCCTTGCACACACGCAGAGGGCATAAGCCAGGTGACATCCTCCGGTGTGATGACAATTGCTGTCACCTCAAAGCAGGGCAGCAGCCTGCTGCCGTGAACACAGCTCTGGCAAAGAAGATGGATGGAAAATGCTGCTCCCAAAATGCAGATGCATCATGAAGTAGGTTGTATGTGAGTGGAGGGGAGAAGGCTCCTCATGCTTGCTTTCCATTACACCATTAGAAGATACACACAGTACTGTGCATAGCCTCTAAACCTGGGGATGTGCCTCGAGGAACAACCCATAATTGGGTTAAACTGATGTAGAAGGACAAGTGAATGTGGACACTCATTCCTAAATACCATCTTGCTGCTGCTACAGCAGCACAGAGGTTCCACAGGCTTCCTCGCAGGTCCTCTCTGTGCTCTCCCAGTCGTTTCCTCTCCCTGCAGAGCCATCGTCCCTGGGGCAGGGCTTTGATCCACTGCCATGGGCTTCTGAGAAGAGTGGCTGAGCTGCAGTGATAGTGCTGCCATTGCATCATGATGGCCCTTGGCAGCTGTCCAGGGCTCATGGCCTGGTGGCTTGGGGTCATTTATAGGGGTGAGAGAGTAAACGAGTTTGGCTGGGGATGGTGCTGCTGTAGCTCTCTGCCAACCTCGCCCCAGCAGCTGGAGAGGTGGCAGGAGATAGTAGGTTGCTATGCAAGTACTGGTGAGCCTTTTGGGAACTGCCTGGCACTTCTGACCCTGGGACCTGCTTTCCGGTGACAGAGCAGGAGCATGTCCATGCCTGTGCAGGCTACCTACTAGGATGGGAGTTTGTGGTGCTTGCTCTCCTGGGAGGGAGATGTGTATTTGGATTACCTGGGACTGTTTAGTCTGGAGAATACTGAGAGGGGATCTTATTCATGTTTACAAATATCTGAAGGGTGGGTGTCAAGGAGAAGGGTCCAGTCTCTTTTCAGTGGTACCCTGTGATAGGATGTGGGGCAATGGTCACAAACTGGAACACAGGAAGTTCCACCTCAACATGAGGAAAAACTTCTTTCTGTGAGAGTGACAGAGCCTGGACCAGGCTACCCAGAGAGGTTGTGGAGTCTCCTTCTCTGGAGACTTTCAAGACCCACCTGGATGTGTTCCTGTGTGGCCTGCTCTGGCTGATCCCGCATTGTCAGGGGGATTGGACTCGTTAATCTCCAGAGGTCCCTTCCAACCCCTACCATCCTATGATTCTATGACTCTGTGATTTGTATACTGGGTATATTTAGTGCATAAGATACTAGAGAACGTCTCCTGAGTGGGTGCCTGCATCTTTTCCTAAAGAGGACCAATAAATACCATAAGCTTGATCTCTTCACTGCCATTTCTGACATGTCCCAGCTGAGAAGAGCTCAGACATGATTTTGTGACCTTGATACGGACCTGCTGAAATGAATAATCAGCTTCAATTTACAGTGTCAGAGGTAATGCCGGAGGGGAGTACTTTTGTTTTTCTTCCAAACCCACTCATTACAACAGTAAATTTAACATAGTATCATTATACAGTTGAAAGGACCATATTGACTCCCCTGAGGGGTCAGTCTTGTGCTGTCCTCCTGTGCTACCTGCTTCTCTTCCAGCCAATTGTGGTGTGGTGCAGTGCCTCTAAGTCACCATCCTGTTTCCTGAGAGGATGTGCTCAGATGACAGTGACCACTTTTAGTGTCATTCATGCATAATGTCCTTGAATGGCATTGTGCATCCCACATGGCAAAAGAGACTCCTCATCTTATTAAGATCCTTGTTTCATTAGAACTGCTTCAGGGAAAACATTTTGGTTGACAGAGGCAGACCCTTTGCAGAAATGGATAAGAAAATGTTCAAATAAAGGGAATTTAATTAATATAAATTAAATGCTGATTTTTTTAAAGCAAATGAATAGTCACCACTTCTTCCTCATACCTATGTTATCTCTTTCTTGTGGTACTTATTTAAAACATGTGGAACCAGGTGGAGTGAAGTTTCTCCAGGAAGCCAATTTCTCCAAATGGAGGAAAGTGGAATATGTCTCCAAATGCAGAAACCAATGGGGAAAGTGAAACTGAATCGGTAGGTGGGAGGGGCCAGAAAAGCGGGGAGAGAAGACAAGGATGGGGGCAACACAGCATTTCCTTAAACTCAGATTATGGCCACTCCCATATCTAGAAACAAGTTTTCTCCTTCACTGTTGCATCCCGAACCCTTTACAAACTGCGGGTCAAACTCTCCGTACAAAGAACGGCTGCCAGCCCTCAGGGCCCCGTGTGCACTGCCCCATGGCCTTTCTCGCCGCCGGGCCCTGCAGCCCCGCCAGGCTCCGCAGTGAATTCCGCGCCACTCCGCGGGACAGCGAGCCCAGGAGGGCAGGGCCCCCGCAATCTCCCGCCTTTTCCCCCGCTCCGCCGGCGCCAAAGTGCAGGGCAGGGCTTTCCCTCCCGCCGCCGCCGCCACAATGGGAGGCGGGGCCCCGCTCGGAGCACCAGCCAATGGGAGCGCGGGGGCGGGTGCAGCGCGGGCTGTGAGTGGCCAGCCGACCGTTCTGGCGCCAAGTTCGAAGGGGATATAAAGGGGGGCGCGGGACTCGGCTCCCGCCACTCGCTACTGCTCATCTCGCTGCTGCCATGCTGCCCGTCCGCGCCCCGCTCGCCGCCCGCCATGACCAGCCCCGACTGGCGCCCGTGAAGAGCCTGTCGCCGATGAAGAATCTGTCGCCCATGAAGAGCCTGGCGCTGAGCGACAAGGAGAACACGGTAAGCGCCCGCCTGCCCTTCCTCCAGCGCCCCGCCTGGAAGCGCTGCAGCGCTCTCACCCTGCCCTTCTCTCACCGCAGCCCCCCACGCTCAGCAGCGCCCGCGTCCTGGCCAGTAAGGCGGCCCGCAAGATCTTCCAGGACGCCGACGGGAAGCCGGTGAGTGTGGAACCCCCGGGCGCCGCGCCCGCCCGTCTTCCCTTAGTGGGCGGCCCCCATGACCCGCTGTCCGCTCTCCTGCGGCTGGTCTTTCCCTTCTTTAACCGCGGCAACTGCGAGGGCCGCCTGTTCTTGCCGGGAGCTGCCCTTGTGCCCCTCTCGTGGGGAGGTTGTGCGTGTGTGTGTCTCTTTCCCCCTTTTCCCCCCCCCTTCCCCCTCCCCCAGGCCGTCGCCCCTCAGCTTCCCGCCAAAGCTTGGCGCCGCCTCAGCTGTCCCCGGAGCGGCTCCGCCGCTGAGCCGAGCCCGAGCCGTTCTCTCCCGCTCCAGGTGCCGCGGGTTGCGGAGGAGGAGGACGAGCCGCTGCTGCGGGATAACCCCCGCCGCTTCGTCATCTTCCCCATCCAGTATCACGATATCTGGCAGATGTACAAGAAGGCCGAGGCCTCCTTCTGGACGGCGGAGGAGGTGAGGGGGCGGGTGGGCCCCGGCCACCCCGCAGCGCCCGTCCGGGCACAGCCCTTCCAGCCCGCAGCCTTCGGGCGGTGCCTGGGGGCAACCCTAAGGCTCTTGCACGGGCCTCGTACCTGAATGCTTAATCTGTTTATTAATTTAATCGCTGCTTCTGGTGATGTTTTAGGTGGACCTTTCCAAAGACATCCAGCACTGGGAGTCCTTGAAGCCTGAGGAGAAGTATTTCATTTCTCATGTTCTCGCTTTCTTTGCTGCCAGTGATGGCATCGTCAATGAAAACTTGGTAGGTGTGTAGAAATGATCCTGATAGAAACATCACTTTGTGAAGATGAGGAGATAACTGCGCATTTGATGTGCTTGCTGGCTGATCTGGCTTGTTTGCTAGATCATGTAGCATTACAGCATGTGATGATGTCTCAGCAAAGCAACCCCAATTTGCTAATTAGCATAATCTGCAAATTTGCAGAGCCCTTGTTCTGCTTCTATCCTCTCAGTGCTTTTCTCTCTAATGGGGGATAAGTAATTTCCATTTCTCCTGGATCCAAAGAATAGCTTGCAACTTAGAGCTGTGTGTGATTACTGCTCTTTATGTTGCTGTTAATAATCCACGTTGGGAATTAATCTGAAGAGCATTCTGTGGGCTAAACAAGAGATGTTAGAGACAGCATCAGTGCCTCTAACCTATAACCAAGTTGGTTATAAATGCTTTGCAAACAGCCGTTTATTTCCTCTAGGTGGAGCGGTTCAGTCAAGAAGTACAAGTTACAGAAGCTCGTTGTTTCTATGGCTTCCAGATTGCCATGGAAAACATACATTCAGAAATGTACAGTCTTCTTATTGACACCTACATTAAAGATTCTAAAGAGAGGTCTGTATTGCTTAATGATGAAAAGTTCAAAACTCATGAAGTGTTGAGATTTAAATAATGCATATCAGTCACTGACTTTAAGGCTAATTTTAGGCTATAAACTAGATTGAAATAAAGCATTACTGCTGCTTAAGAGCAGCTTTACTTCAGAATATCTCCTCTGAAGTGTATGAGCATGAGCTTGATTTGATTAAGAGTGAAACTGAAGCTACTTCATACTGAAAGGAATGAAGCTGTGTAAAAGATGGAGTGGTCAAATAAGGGGAGTAAATACATTTACAGTAAGCACTCATGCAGGACCATTGCACCTAGTAGAAAGCTATGCAGGAGAGTTCCTCTGAGAATACCACTGTAATGGAAATGTAGTTTCTAAACCCCAGGGCGTTAACAGTAAGCACTCTTGCACAGCATGTGCTGCTCATATGTGACTGTTTTGCTTGTGTGTTTAAAAAAAAAAGAGTCATGTCACACTTGCTGCAGAGTGGCTTTTGGTCTCAATTGAAAATGAAGCCAAAGTGCAAAATTTTCATCAGATGAATCAGTTAAAGAATGGTGTCTTAAAACTACATGCCTGGCTTTGAGCTGTCTGGACTGAGTTATTCTGGTGTGTCTTGCCAGACTGACACCCTGTTGAGTGAAGTGTCTTTTGTTATCACAATGCTACTTGCAGTCTAGATATATTTAATTGCTGCTACTTTGTAGAAAGCTAACCATGCAATATCTACTCTGAGATGCTTAATTCCAGTAAATGTTTAAGGAAGAGCCACTTACGTGAGAGCTCTGATGCTTTGCCACTGGAAAGTGGAGCCTGGCTGATCTCTAGTTTTGAAAGCCTTGTTCAAGTACAGCACTTGCTGCCTCAGAACTCCCCTTGATGATGTCGGAGTTCATGTGAACTGGTGTTGATATGATGAGTAGGTAACAGCTGATGGGTACAAATAGAGATAGATTGGTGCAAAATAAGATCAGGAAGGAGTCCTATCAGGGTGGAGGTGCAGAGGACTTGTAAGGCAATCTATGTCAGTGAATGCTTATTGTACTATCTGTGCTGGTGTCTGATTCCAAGTTTTGTCCTTCTCAGGGAATTTCTTTTTAATGCTATTGAAACATTACCGTGTGTTAAAAAGAAGGCTGACTGGGCCATGTGCTGGATTGGGGACAAGAAAGCAACATATGGTGAGTACATCTATTGGAAGCAAAGTGGAATTCCTTCCCTAAATAAGATAAGAGGAACCACCATTTTTCCAGATGTCACACTTGACAAGGATTGTTGTCATAAGGAGAGTACATGCTCTCTGGTATAAGATACTGGTATTCTGGAGATGAAGAAAATTTTCGTCTTGCTAATGAGCTACTGATGTGAATATTTGTAAAATTGCTGGCATTTTGAAGAATGGTAGCTCGTGGCAACCCTCATGTGCCTTGCTATGTGCTCAAATTGTAAATTGCTGTTGCATCTAGAACTGTACTGGCCCTCTAGCAGACACATACAGTTGGAGACTGTAGCTCCTCTGCCTTGTTGATTCTTGATGTCTCACTTCAAAGGTGAGACAAGATGGTACAGGTCACTGATTCACTAGTATTAGTGTTCTTCATGGCCAAAGTTCCTTAATCAAATATGAGCAGATGCTGACTTAAATCAGCTGCTAAAATAACTGCCTTTTTTCAGAGTGCCATCTTTGGGAAAGCATGGCATTGATAGCTAAGCTGGGGGAAGGAGCCTTGGCTTCGGCTGCTTAGTAGCTACTCTAATTAGTTTTTACTTCCTTTCATGTTTAAAAGGTCTGTTTAATGACCAGAAGCCTTTACTGTAATAGTTTAAGGACAAACTATAGTACACTTGAGCAGAAACATATTCATTCTCCTTGGAGGATGCAGTTTGATGGTCTATTTGCAACTTCTGGATATTAATCCTGTTAAATTGTGTGGTAACTACTATCAACATTTTCTTAACAGGGGAACGTGTAGTAGCTTTTGCAGCAGTGGAAGGAATCTTCTTTTCTGGCTCTTTTGCATCAATTTTTTGGCTGAAGAAAAGGGGATTAATGCCTGGACTCACTTTTTCTAACGAACTTATCAGTAGAGATGAGGTATGAATCAAATTCTATCAGTTAAGATGGTTACATGCACAGTAGCTTAAAGTGATACTTGATTGGAGCCTATAGTGTAAAACAGGAGTATGTTTAGAAACAGGCAGTCTATAAAGCTCACTAAAGCATTAAGCATGTGTCATTGTAGATCTTACAGCAGATAATGAATGAACTCTGCAATTTACTTCCTCTAAAGTAGCTTAATGGTTCTCATCAACTCTTGTACTCAGTACCAAGTGCAGCTGGTACTGGCTGAACTTGCTTCTGCCTCCTTCTGGCTAGGCAGAAAGCTGCCTGTATGTCACCCTAAACAGGGCATTGAGATACTGGGCTGTTTATTTAGTGGTACTGATATTAGTGGCTCTCTTAAGTGTTCCTGAAATAATTTTTTTAAACATCTTTTCAGGGCTTGCACTGTGATTTTGCCTGCCTCATGTTCAAGCACTTGATACACAAACCCTCAGAGGAGAGAGTGAAGGAAATCATCATGAATGCCGTTCTCATCGAACAGGTAACTGTCTGCTCCTTGCTTAGGAACTTGTTCTCAATTAAGTGGAAATCTGAGGAGGTATATGGGTATAAAATTAACCTAGATAGTGGAGAGTGAATAACAGTTTCTGTACATAAAGTGCTTCTATTATCTGCAGGAATTCTTGACAGAGGCGCTGCCTGTAAAGCTGATTGGCATGAACTGCACTTTAATGAAACAGTACATAGAGTTTGTAGCAGACCGGCTTATGTTGGAACTGGGATTTAACAAGGTAAGGCTCTAATACACTGAATCTTTCATGGGGAAAAGATAGTAAGTTTTCATTTTCTCCAGAAAATGAAATCCTAAAATGGCTGCAGCAATATTGATGTAATTTGTAAAACCCTGTAGCAGTCCTGCTGCTAGATCCTGTTTGGAGACCTGCAGAAGGAAAACCACAAAAGGATGCTATGGAAAAAGAGCTATATGAGTTCCTGTGCTTCTGTCTACTGCAGCTAAAAGATGGGAACAAACACAAAAGAGAAGGCTTAGGGCAGAGAATTTTATTCACTAACTAGTAAGCCTGCTGATGTCATTAGACACCTTCTAGCTGATCTCTAATGCTCTCACATATTTAAGATGCGAGTACCTGTAGTGACTATAGAATTGCCTTTGCATTTCAGATATACAAAGCAGAGAATCCTTTTGACTTCATGGAAAACATCTCTCTGGAAGGCAAGACCAATTTCTTTGAGAAGCGAGTAGGTGAATATCAGAGGATGGGAGTGATGTCGAAGCCCACAGACAACTCTTTCACGCTTGATGCGGAATTTTAAATGAACTGAGACCGTATGAGTTGGCATGTGTGGTCCCCTGTTTACTGGGAAACATTACATGCATTAAGTCAGCGTGACTTAATTTCTGTACTAAAATCCCACTCTTGAGAAGTGTGATGATATTGGTACTTTTCAGGAGGCTAGTGTAGCTCCAGCAGTAAAATACCTTTTTATTAGATTTTGCCAAGGGTGTTAATTCATAGAATATTTAGGTGTATCTCTTACAACATAGGCTACTCTGTTTTGTGAAAGATACAGACACCTTTCTTCTACAAGAAGGTTATGGGTAGTAACCACTAGCTTCTGTTCTTTCTATAAACAAAAGGAGTAGTTGAGAAATTCTAAAATTTGCTGAAAACTCTGGAGGCAACTACATGACCTCACTGCTTTCTTAGCAGGTTTTAAGTTTACCTTTTTAATATTGTTTTAATAGTTTGTACATAAACCTGGCACTTTAACATTTAAAATAAAGAATTGTCTTGTAATAATCAACAATGATAAAATGCAAGTCTAAATCTTTAGACCTTTGCAACCCAACTTTTTTATGACTTACGCTTCCTTTTGGGTATGTAACTTAAAAATGGTGCTGTAACTCAAACTATATTGCTTTTGGAATCTGTCGAGGAACAGAAGAAACTTGATACAGAAGAAGAACTTAAATTGGATATTCTGGGTACTGAAAGCTAACAGGCAGCTGGCTTCTGGGATTAATTCTTCTTTCTTTACCTGGGATCAGTATTTCATGTAATAGTAATAAAAAGCTGGTTGTATTCATTATTGTGCTGGCTTCAGTGCTTCAATGGGTAAAGCTGTGTATTAATTCCCTTCTGAATTGCAGCCTTTCTGAGGACGTGCAAGTTCTGCAGGAAATCTTGGTAGATGTCAAGTGAAGATGTTATGCTTAGCTCTGGCTTCAGATCAGCTGCACTAAGTGGATGTGTTTCAGTGTACATTTGGCTAATTCAGGCTGGAGCAGTGCCCTTGGCTTCTGCATAATGCAGTTAAGTTTTGGTTTTAATTCATAACAGTAGTGAAAACAAAGTATGTGCTACAACATTGTTACTTCACACTAAACATTGGGCAACAGGAGTGAGTATCCTTAATACAACTTTGTCAAGGGCTTGTGGTCTGTCAAAGAGTTCCTTATGGTTTTAGATTAAGTTCCTGTAAGTGATCTGCAGTGAGATGAAAAAAAAAAAGGGATAAACTGAAATTAGTTACTGCTTTTGCGTACAAAAGGGGTTTATTCCATGATCTAATCTTAACAAGGGCTGTCCTACCAGTCTGCAAGTCCTCATCCTGCAAGTCATTTGTCAAGTACTGTTGATATATACAATATGCCTTACAGAATTTAGAGCATTTACTTGAAAGGGAAGTATGATGGACTTTCTGCTAAAGTGCTCCCTCTTTTGAAGTATGGTATTTATGGTGCTTTGAGAGATGCTGCCTTAGTATAAAATTAACTGACTTCCTGGTCTTCCTTTGCTCTTGATTGCACTGAAGGTGATGGTGTGTGACTGTTCTCCCCCTGGGCCTGTGAAGCTAGCAGGATGGACACATTTCCAAGACTATTCTAGGGAGAAAAAAAACCCCATAAATAAAAAATCCCAAGCTTCAAAGTCTGGAATTTAAAGCAGAAGATACAAGACTGTTAACAGATGGCCCCTGCAGCACTCATGTTGGTCAGTGATAGCAGTGGTCTGAGAATATATTGGGAACTGAAATAGCATTTTAAGTTGGATACCCAGACACATAATTTTGAGGCACTGAATCTGCTTGATTTTAATCTTGGGCAGGTTTCTGGCTAAATATCAGCACTTTTATTCTTGGCAATTTGGGCTTTGTGCTCTTTTTTTCTTCTCTTAAGTCAAAGCTTTGATCAAATTGTCTGATACAAAGCATCAGTACTCATGGTGTAGGGCTATGTTCAGAGTATAAATGAGATGGTAATAATGTACAGAGATCAATTTGGACCAAAGTATGATTTAGTAGCAGACAGTTTATATTGAAATCTGTTCTTTTATATACTTGAGTAATGTAGGAAAAGGGAAACACTTCCCTAACCTCTGAGTAGGGCCTAGCTTTATTAAAACTATCTCTTCCCACTTGATTCTCAGTGTGTGCCAGGGATCAATACATGGAAATGAGTAGGGCAGAAAGCTTTGATTTGTTATCCTTGATTCTGGGAAATTAACGAGGACTATTTTCAACATAATGTTGGAACAGATGTGTGATGGCCAAGTGATCATTTGTAATGGCTAAAAGGGACATTTTTTCCTACCTGCCAAGTGTTGCTCATGGAGTAATAGGTACTGTAGACATGGGCACATCAGAGATAGATTAGGTAGGAATTAGAAGTGATTCAACAAGAGACTGAAGACTTGCTGGGGCTGGGATTAATCTTATCCTGGTGCCACTGGTGTCTAAATGCCTACTTAGTTTTGGCTTTTGTACTTGTTGTAATGCAAATCAGTTTTTAATATATAATCTGGACAAAAGCTATGCATCTAGTACCACCCATTTTAATTATCAGTTCTTGCAAAGATTTAAATGTCTTGCTGTTGCTTAGTTTATATAGACTGTGTTCAAGTCTTCATTTTTCATTTACTGAAAATTAATTACTTTCAATTTCAACTGAAGTGCCAGTTGTTTTGATAACTTGACAACCTTTTACTTAAAAAAAAAAAAAACCCAAACCCCAATACTCTGAAAAAATGTTTTGGTAACAATTTAACTGACCCTTTGGAATATGTTTTGGAATGGAGTTTGGAGAAACATTTGGAAAGATTTGAAGCAAAGTGATGAAAGTCCTCATTTTTTTTCCCCTGTATGAAATGGCAGCAGCTGTCTAGTATGGGGACAGTCATTGCTGCAAGTTAAAAGTGGTTGGGGTAGTAGAGGAAAAAATACTGAGGGGTATGTAAAACTATTTGGTGATGCAATACTCTGTTGTAACTCATGCAGAACTGATTCCTACTATCCTCTGTGGTTTTTATTGCTGTTAAAATTAATGGCTTTTAATAGAAGCAAGTGAAATGGAAAAGTAACCTCAAGTATAGTTTCTCTTGCTGTATTTTCTCCTGTAGTTTATTAAAAAAAAAAAAAACCAAAACACATTTGCATGGGTTCAGGTAAGAAAGCTTCCCTAACACTTAAATTGACACATTTTCACTTCAGGCTACATGTCAAATACTGAAAACTGTAGGTGATGTGGAGGAGTAAGGGCAGCAACCTAATGTCAACCTTGCCCTCAGGAAGCAGCTGCAGCATTAGAGTGTAATGACAAAAAATCCCCAGATTTCTCAAATTTCCTGGAGTGATTACAACAATTTGTACCCAGAAGAGGTCAGAGCAGTTGCAGCTGCTCATGCCTGCAGCAGGGCGCAGCCAGTCTGCAAATCTGAAGGCATATTAACAGCCTGGTGTGATCCCTGAAGGGTAACTGCTTCCTCTGCATCAGTCAGAAACTTTGCCTGGCAGAAAGCAGTAACTGAATGGATTTGTGCCCATTCAAAGCCTGCTTCTTAGTCAGCCATGGCTCATTTTAATTTAAGCTGTTGATTACCTCTTGGTGCTTTGGCCTCTTGTGCATAATGAATTATGAGAGTAAATATTTTCATCAGGAAGTATTTGAGAGTTGTGGAGAGTGAGGTCTCATGTCCTGTTTGCTGATGGACAGCTAGTTTTCCCTTCGGGTTTCATCCCTCAGGAGTGTTACTGAGATCCTATGATCTGCACGGCACAGGCAGTTTGGTTTCTGTGGTAAAACGGTCTCCACATGAAGAGTGGCTGAAAGATAAAGCTAACAGGAAAAAAGTGTCAGATCATTGTGTCAGCAGTTTTACTTTTAGTGTTATGCCCAGCTGATCCTTGAAGTAATGATAATATTAAAACATCCTGAATCTGCAGAGAAATGGGGTGGGTTGTCTTTGGAGAATACAATGTATTGTGGAGTTTTGTGATGAGATCTTGCTGACATGGTTCATCGGATGAAAAATGGTGGTGTTTGGGCAACTGTTCTTAGAGATAGCCATGGGACACTGGGATGAAGGAGGAATAACAGTTTTCATTACCACATTGGGGTGTTACTGGTGCTCTGCTGGGTATTGGCCTACAGTGCCATCATGATCCGGAGCTAAGGCCAAGTAAACAGCAAATCCCAAAGACTGGCCACCAGAGCTATGGCCTTGGCTCCTGACTCGATTCTCGCACACACACCACTGGGTTTTTTGTTTTGAATCTGCTGGAGGAGAGATTTTGAGGGTCAGTGCTTCATGTTACAGAAAATTTGGTTAAAGCCCTCCTTGGTCTGAATTCTTGTCCTCTTTCTGCAAGTATAAATTCTGAGATGCATTGGGGTGAGGGAATTTAAAATGAATACTTTTTCTTCCCCCTGCTGTTAGTAATGCTTTTAAACCTCAAATATATAGAGAAAAATACCTTAGTGGAACAGCTTTGCAACTCTTTCCCATAACCAAATCCCTCCTCCCCCCCCAGTTATAACACAGTGTGTAGTTTGTGCCACAGGCAATGCTGCTTTCTTCACATGAAGATTACATGGAATTACTAGGAGGTGCTTCAGACAAATGTTCTCAAGTGATATATGTCTTATGCTGAACACTATTTGTGGGTTGAGACTTTTCTTTTGGCCTAAGGGTGAAGACTGGTGATAGAAGCACTGGTCTCCATCTGAGATGGAGACTGGGGAAAGAAAACCCCACACCATCCCAGTCCACTTTCTGCTACCAGTAAGTAACTTGTGTTTTTCAAGTACTGTAGGATATAGCTTAAAGTAAGGAAGAGTTTGCAGTGTCTAAATCTTGGGAGGGCTGAGCTTCTGAAAAAGTTAAGCTGTGTGTTTCTATTCTCTCTGGGGTTAGGGGATGCTGCTGTTCCTCTTACAGCATCTCACATGGTCAAGTGCTGTTGATCTAATCCAGGGTGGCTTGGGTGGTCTTTGCTCTCCCTTGGATCAGGCCTAGCAGCATGGTAGAGTTTATTTTTTTGCTAGATTCTCATTTTAACAAGGATCTAGGAAATGGATTGTCAAGTAACTAAGTCAGTTCATGACATCCAAATGAACTGAGGGACGAAGCCAGTCTGCTAAATGTCATTTAAAGACCAATGTGTTTGGCCCCAGAGGAAGATTTTTGTAGGTACTTTTTTGTAGATGAAGTAATATTCAGGCAAACCGGTTCTTGCAGTCTAAATATGTCCTGGGTATGTTCCTGGAGAAAGTATCTTCAGATCCCTGGATCCAAAGGTGCTGCTTGGTCTAGAGCACCACGGGAAGACGGTGGAGTGACTCTTCACTTCAAAGTTTCACTTGATGCTTATTTGCATATTTGGCCACTTATGTAGCATTTTACTTCACACTTTGTTGGCCTTCTCTGACACCTTTAGCCACAGTGACAGGTCTTTTTTCTACCCTTTTTCTAGGTAGGGAGCTGTCTACCTTGCTTGTCTTTTTGGTGAGCTGTCAGAATCTAGCTCCTAGGTGCTTCCCAAAGTGTTACCCCAATGATCTAGCTCAGAGGCAGTTGCAAGCTCGTGTAGATCTAGGTCAGGTGAGAACAAACACCAAGCTCTGCTTTGCCTATGTTGTCTAGTGTCCTTCTGCAGACTTGTGCTGCTCTACTACCAAGGACTGCAGCAAGTCTGCCTTGTGACTGGTGTTGGCCAAAGTTTTCCTGCTTCACTTTGGAAGATACTGCCTCATTAAAATGAAAGCATTTCAGAGATAAATTCTGACAGAATACTTAACTGGCAAAATCCTGATGTGATTCAAAAATCAAGATGAATTTGGCTTCAGCAGTGTTTGTTGTGGTGACCTTCTCTTTCTTTGTGCTCTTTTATGTAACTTTGTTTTGATGTGACCCAGGAGCTTTCAGTAAGTGTGTTTGTCAGTGCTTCAGAATGGATCTCCATCCTCCCAGCCCTGGATCTCTGCTCTGGGAGACATTGACATGTATTTTTCCAATTCAAAACACAAAGAGCAGTGTCGAGTTGCTGCCTGCTTTAGTTTAATCTCTGTTCTGTAGATAGCAGAGAATGTGCTGACACTAGATTTCTATCTACCTCTTTTTCTCCTTGGTATTTAAATGAATGCTTTATCACTTATTTGAATTTATTTTCAGGATGATGCTAACATGAGCCCCCCAAAGAAAAAGCAAACCCCCTACATTTCTGTGCTTTAAAAGTTAACATTCAGCAGACAGCAGTGACTTGGTGGGGAAGCTGTGGAGCAATGAGCAGTCAGATGAACTTGAGAACCAGAGCTTCAAGGCAGGGAGTGTATTAGAAATTAGCATTTAACAACAGAGAAATGTTATCTGGACCAAGTGTTCAGTGTCTGGTCTGGCTGTAAATTTCTGCAATGCTACTTAAATGCAATCTCAGCTATAAGGACTAAAATGTAATTAACTCCTAAAAAATACTGTGTTCAGTTCTGTAATAGCTGAGCAGAATGCATCGTAGGTTTATTGAAAGGTTAGCAATAATGTTGGTGTTTCAATTACTGCTTCTGGAAATTCTTATTCTATTGATACAACTATTATGGTTGCTCTTGATAATACTGTAAATATGTACAGACTTTGGAGAAGTTACTCTGATCTGGGTTTATTGCTGTGTGTATTAAGACTGGCAAACACTGGGCAATGAAACAGGATTATTTAATACACTTCCATAAACTGGTTATCCCTTGTCAAATTGAAAAGCTATTTACTATATGAAGTAGGCTAATTTTATGATGTTTTTAATCTTGTCACCTTTCCATTTTTTAGATGTGATGCTGTTTCCCACTACTAAATTCCTGGGATTATATATTCAATAATAGGATGTCTGGGTTGCATTTAAATGAAGGCAGAAACATTTCAAAAAGAATGCTAAATATTGCTGTGTAGATATTCAAGAAGCAGATGTGATTTTACCACTTGTATCCCCAAATAACACATGCCAAAACAGATTGAGACACATTTAAATATGCCTATACAACACTCAAGCATAGCTCTTCAGGTTCCCCAGAAGGGAGGTAATCTTGTGCAGTTTAGGGAAAGTTGTTCACCAGGATGGAGTAGTTTTGCTTGAATGATCCATTTAGGAAGGGGCTTTCCAAAAACCATCATTGCATGACTGATTCCAGTGGTCGTGTTGAGGTGAGCAGGCAGGGGCTGGTTCACAGGGTGCTGCCGTGTCCCTGGGGGGTGGGACATGTGGCTCTGGAGATCTCCAGGCAGATGTGTGCTCCCATGACCCCCCCCCCCCTTTGCCTGTACGTATGCCCGTTCTCTGCTAGCTCCAATGTTTCTCTTTGAGTTAGGCCCCTGCCATAGCAATTAATTTAAAAGCTTATTTTGGAGTAATTTGTGCTGGATCACATGCTCCCTACTGTAAGCACTTCATCTGACTGTCACCAGGGGGGCTCCTTGGTAAAGAAAGCAGCAGCTGCTCCAGCAGTTAAGCTGATGGTGCCAAGCACTGGCTGTTTATGAAGTGCCAGCTGACTGTCACATCTGGGGGGAAAGCTGGGCTGCTGGGGCTCTCCCTCCCTGTGTCAATAGAAGTGTAGTCCATATTTATCCGCTTAGTGCGGGGTGAGATATGCAAATCCTGCTCTGTGCAAGATTTCATCTCAGACTTTCTCCTTCATTGTGGTCTAAACTGCTGGGTTCCTTGGGGAGCTGCAGTTCTGCAGCATGGGTGCTTCTCTTGTAATCTCACAGACATGGGACTGTGTGGAAGTGCATCATATGTATTTTATTCACTGCAACATGACAGCTGAGGATGGGAATGGTTTTCTAGTAGGTGTGCTTTGTGTTTTAGTGAATTCCAGAACTCTTTTAGTGTTTTCTTGCACCCACTGTTCTGTGTGCCCTTTCTGGACTGTGCTGAGCTCTTTTGGGATGCTGGGGCCAGAGCAAACAGGCAGGATAGCTCCTGTAGAGGACTTCTCAGGATGCAACCAAGTGCCCTCTACAGCAGGAGATATTAATATCTGCTAATCTTGACAACTTCCCTCAGGAATCAGGGTTGTGTCTCCTTCCAGCCTTCAGCACATGTGACCAATCCAAGCAGAGGGGTGGATTTAATGGGTTGGATGGGAGGGTGTGGTGAGAAAACAGCAGAGAAGGGCTCTTCACTTTGTCCTGCAAATCCTCTAACTGGAGCAAGTTCTCAGCTCATGGTAGTGTCAGTTCAGGAACAATTTATATCAGGTGCAATCACACAGTAAATTGAGGACAAGATCTTAAAGGTGGAGTTAGTGGATCTGAACATTGGTGCATGCCCTCCCTCTGCTGCTGAACAAGACATGAGTTGGTTTAACCCAGATGGAAGGTGGTTCTCATTTCCTGGGGCTTCATCTGAAGGGTGTATCTGACTTGCTGAGAAAACCAGGTATTGCTGTACTGGTAGTTCATTTAAAATGGACTATGCCCTAACCAGATGTTATATCTTCTGAACTGCTGTTTAGGGTCTCTCTATGGTGTGGCTACTTAGGTGGCTTTGAGGACAGGTGATGGCACAGGGTGATGCTGGGGATGTGGCTGTTAGTCTGGAGCCAGCTGCAGTGTCATGCTCAGCCTTAGTTCTTCCTGCTGCTGTCCCCCTACATATGAGCGCAGCAGCATCTGCCTCTGAATGTAGCTTGTACCTACCCCCAGCTGGGTAAAGCTCACCAGTTGCCAGCAAGTGTGCTTCAGAGCTGCAACAAATGCCTGGCTAAAAAACAGTTTTCCCCTGACTTAGGTGAGCCCTTTAAAACATCTTATTCAGGGTCAGTTGTACCCTGCTCATCACATAAAAAACCCCAAACAAACTTAAGGTTTATTTTGAATCCTACACATGCAAACAGGCAAAATCCAACTAAAAGTGCCATGGTAACAGGCTGAAGCAATCCAGTCTGCAGTGCTGCAGGTGCTGCGCCTATAGCTGCCCTAGGTAATCGCCGTGCTTTGTTGACAAAGCCTAGGGTTTTGAGTCTCACTCTAAATATTTGCCAGAAAGTTTGCTCGGGAAGGGTGAATACGATGACACAGAACAGCTAAAAATAGAGCTCTCACTGATAATTTTTTGGTCTTTGGTTTCACAGTGTGAGATATGATTTTTCAGAAGAGCTGTACATCTGTGCTCCTCCCCCACCCCCAATTCAATCACAACGTCTTTGCAAATCAAGCCTTTTGTGCCTCTGAAAATGAAGTTCTTAAATAAAATTGAAGACTGAGTGATGGGGAAAAAAATAGACCTTGAAGTCATACTAACAAGGGTACTATTATGGGGGTTGTTATGTCCCATCCTTCATCTTAGAGTTCATGGAAGGGACATTGGAAAGGATGTCTCACCTTTGTGTAGGACTTGGAAAGTAGGTTCATGGGCTTTTCAAGTTGTTTGTGCCAAGAAGAGACAAGAGCCTCATCAAGCGGAACAAGTGGGCTATTGTAAGCCACAAATGACTTGATGCTGCCCTTGCTGAACTGAATGGCACAACTCTCTAATAAGGGTAAAAGCAGGCTGTGAGGCTCTAGCAAAGCCTCTTCTAATTAACTAACTGCTGCCCTAATATTTCCCAGGAACTTGAGGTGATGCTCTGTTGTGTTCTGTAGGAGCCCACTTCATCCTGAGGCTTTGCAAATCCTGTTTGAGACCTTCATGAAAAAACGTATTTTAAATATTTTTTTAAAAAAGGCAAAAATTAAAAAAGCTTTTTTTGCTTTGGGAGCCTTGTGGTAAGGAGACTGCTTCTCATTTTGTGCTGGGAGCTTTGCTGAGGCAGAGGAGAGGCTCAGCATGGCTTTGCTGTTTGTCAGTCTGTCCACCTGTTTACCATGAATATCTCTTCCTCTTGGGCTTGAGGACAAGGGGCATGTTCTCATGGGGAAGGGTGAGGGTTTGAGCTGGGAAGGGATGTAGAACTTAAATCTTTTTACTTGGGGTGCAAACTTCAGTGCTTCAGAGCCAGGAACCAAGTGAGTGGTGGGTGAATTTCAGGCATTTAAGGCTGAGGAGCATCTGCCTGAATGGGCATGGGATGCAGGTTTGGGAGATGCAGAAGTGTGCACCAGCAGCTGGTTCTATGTGCTTGGCTGAAGGTATGTAGAGTTGCTCCATCTTCAGATGCAACTCCCACCTGGCCAGGCATGTTACATGGGCTGCTCTGCATGTGCAGGTCACCTGTGTGGGGCTGAAGATCATCCTTCTCATCTGTGGGAGGCTCTTCCTGGCTATCTGCAAGAACAGGGGCAGTAGTGGTCTGGGACTCGGGATTCACTGTGCAAGATGGTAAACAGTATGTTTTGTGGGATGTTTTGCAGCCTTAGCACTGGCTCTGGGACCATCTTTGCTCCTGAGGTGGGTCTGGGCCTCTATATCTATGCTTTAAGATAGTACTAATTGCACGAAAATTTGAGCCTATGTGTCAAGCACAACTTTCTGAACTACTGACCCTGTAAGAGTGGTCTGGAGGGTAGGGAATTCTGGTTGATACTTGATTAGGGATGATCCATCTGTCTGTGTAGGATAACCTTGCTGGAAGCAGGTATGGGTGGGCAGTTAATCTGTCTCTTGTGTGATGGCTGGTTGGATGTTTTATTGCTATCTTTCAGGGAGTGGATATTGTAATAAAAGCCACTGTCCCCGAGCAGAATACTGTATTTCTCTCTGCATGTTGCTGTTTATTTTGATGGTGTTTCAGTAACTATGAAATGCCAGATACTCTTTGAAAATAATGGTTCGTTTAATTATTTATTTCTTAAGGATCAAAGAAGATTTTGTTTTGCCTAGTTATGGCAACAGCTGGATGAGTCAGAAGAACAATTGCTGGTGCTGTCAGAGGAACCTTGATATTTCTAACAGGAAGTTTATAATTAAACTGCATCACCATCATGCCATTTGTGTTACCCAGACCTATGTGTTCAAAAGATATTTTTAGCCTTGCCTTTCATTACAGCGCTGTGGCTCCCTCCACAGAGGTGAAGGCTGCTAATGCTTGGTTTTGTCATTAGCTCTGCTTGTGGTGCTGATGCTTTGGAATAGGACTTGAGGCATGGAAGCAGCAGGTCAGTGCTGAAGCACGATGGTACGTGTTCTTAACTGGGGTTTGAGTATGGGTACAGCATCTCTGCATGGTAGTTTGGGTACAGATTTCTGAAAGAGTGGATTGTTGTCTGTTCTTGGATTGTCTGTTCTTGGAAGCTGGTGAGAACCTTCCCAGCATCTTCTAGATTTCTTTTCAAAATCAGGCACTTGTTGCTAAGTCTGCTTTTCAAGGGGCTTCCTGTACTGTCTGCAAGAAGAGTAATTTCCCACAAGGCAGCCACACTTCTCGGTGTTGAGCTTAATTTGGACAAGTATATGACAAATAACATTGCCCTTAAAGCTTAATGATTAATTTCCCTAACAGCTGTTAATTATCACATAAAGCCACTGCCCTCAGTTTTCATTGACACGGTACAGAAGATGTGTATTTTAAAAACATCAGACTGTCAAAGGGATATTTATTAATCTTGGTAAAGAGCTGTTGGCATGGGGCAGGCTGTGGCAGCATGACAAGGAAGTGCCACATCTGAGTTGTACTGGGACAACTTTAACTTTCCATGCCTATGGCAGAGAAATTTATTTCTTGGCTGGTAACCCCAGGCTACCATTAGGGTTGATGAAGGGGAAGGGGAAACTCATCTGTCCAGTGTGAGACATCAGCTTCCAGAAGGACAGAAGATACCTGATGAGTGCTTGTTTCTTTCAGTGGATGGCACAGGCAATCTTGGTTATTAATTCCTGTTTTAGCATTTATATCTGGTTAGATGAATTCCAGCTCTACAGAGGGGGAATCACATCTCCCTGATGCATCTGAAGCCTGTGTGTTCTTTGAATGAGATTCTCAGTGCTGCTCAAAAGCTGGTCCCTTGCATCATGCTGGGGTCCAGGCTGATGTCCTGTCCTCTGGTTCTCTCTTGTGCTTCAGACAACCTTCTCCAGACCTTTGCTGAGTGGCCCACTCTGTTTGCCGCTTAATCCCAGGGGTTATGTGATTGCTGAAGAGTGGAGAACCCAAGGAGGGTGACTTTCACTAATAGGCTGGACCGTGAGCAGCAGGCAGGAACAGTGCCAGACCCGACAGCCAAATCCAGCCCTGCCTGTCTGTCAGAGCTGCTCTCTGTGGACTCCCTGGCTATTAGTGGGTTTTGAAAGGCTGCCTGCTGTCCTGGGCTGGGAGCTGCTGCAGCCTGGTTTCAGAAAGGTAGATAGTGGCATAGAGAAGGCATTCATGCAACAGCCATTTGGGTAGGAATGAGAGCATCATAATGTCCACTGAAACCCACAGTTATCTACAGGCTTCTCGCATCACTTCACCTGTCAAGTTCATGAGTATCTGTCTCCTGAATTTGCCTCTTGTTGCTGATCTTGTCTGGTTTTTTGTGTGTTTTTATTTCATTTTTGCATGGCCTGTTTTCCTTCTGTCTCTCCCCTGCACTTACTCCCTTCAGCCTTGCCCTGATGTTCTGCTTGACATGGCTTCAAGACAGCTGAAATGAAGAGTGCAAGCAGTGTGGTGTTCATGTTGATTTGTTTCCATTTGATGCTTGGATCTGCAAAATGTGACTGAAAGAGAAGAAAGGTATGTGGTGGGTGCAGGCAGCCCTGAGCTTGCGTGAAATGGATCCTCAAGCTATGCCTGCATTCATGCAGGCCAGTACCTGAGCTGTGCAGCAGCCTTTGGGAACAGAGACCACCTATAGGAACTATAGCCCTCTGAAGAAAACCTTTCTTCCTCAAGAGCATGTGGGAGGTAGACCAAAATTTAGGTCATGCTTAATCTGTATCAAGTATAAGCTTGTTGAATGGATCTTCATAAGTGTGTCATGTATGTGAGGAGCAGGTAATAAAATCAGATGAAAGCGGTAGGTATTATGGATGGGCATAAACAATTTATTTACATGTTAGCTTATGTATTTGCTAACATATGTAAACACTTATGTATTTTTATGATCATTATTAACCTTATGTGAAGAATCTGAACAGAACTCTCATATGAACATTCCTGCCATCTAACAGGGACCTGCTGCTTACAGAAAAGTGTTTTCTGTGCTTTTCTGCACTAACAATGTGACACTGTCTATCATTTTCTGCATTTGTTGGTTTTTATATTTTTCACTCACTTCTATGACAAGATCTCAAACACAGAATTCTCTGTACCTTGGCTGCTAATGTATTTGACAGGTCCCTGGAGGAAAGAAACTCTGAAACTTATAATTTTTTTTCCTTTTGCTGATAGGACCAGTGATAAGGATGGACACTGCCTCTCTGATTCCATCTGCTGCTCAGAGATGCACCCTTTTCCAAAACTGGAATGCACCTCAGTCCAGCATTAGACTGGGGAAAACTGGGACCATTCATTAGCAAGCAACATGTTTGTAGATATGCCTGGGGCAACAGGACAGCATCTTCCAAGGAGTATTTCAGGTGAAGCCTGGGCCATTTGGGAAACATGGTTCTGGGAAGCCTGATGTAGGGATGCAGCAGCAATTTGCTGACAATGCTGAGGATCTAAAATGTAAGATTTAGCAAATTTATTACAACTATTTTGCAAAGAGAAGAGATGAAGCAGTTGAACAGATCTGTGAAGAAACAGTGGTGATGCACAGGCTTCGCTAGGGTGGGAGGTAGAAAACACAAGCACATCTTCTCTGTCTTGCAATATTAACATGCTTCACTCATGGATTAATGGATAAAGCTGGCCTGGCTGTGTTTTGCTATAGGTGATGGACAACACCAGAGTGCCCTGTTACTGGGGAAAACCCCTCCTGCTTAGTTCAGTCTGCTGAAAATGCTGTTTGCAATCAGCAAAAGACACTTGAACTTACTCCCCACCACCCATGTTTTATCCCCCTGCTACAAAGCAGCATTAGTCTCTAGACTAATCTCTGCTGGAGGGCTCCCTCTCTTGCTTCCCCTGCCAGCTCTCATGGAGTGCAGATGATGAGCTCCCCAGGAATTTTGTTCTCTGCCTGTCAAACTTATTCCCTCTGAGGTTCAACAACCAGGTGCTTGCTGTGCCAGGGAAGAGCCTCTGAATGTGCATCCATAGTTCAATGTGCTGATGGCTGGCTTGCAGCCTATGAGCAGTTTGAGTATGTGGGGAGAGTAGGGGCTGCTGATACTGGAGCTGTCAAGATCCTTGAAGACAGCCTGGCTTTGCTCAGCTGCTTCCAGCAACAAGGGACTGTGGCCATCAGGAGATGGTGCCCCCTCTCATCTCTGCTTTCTAACTCATGCCATGTGTGTTTTGTGGCTTGGCTACCTGGAAGTTTTTCAGGGTGAGAGTAGCCAGCTGCTCCTGGTGAGCTGTTAAGAGCTTGGTGGGGGTCACCCATTCCTACCTGGGAGCAGGGAAGTTACTGAGTGAGCCCAACCTTGAGGGACCTTGGAGCCTGGGGTTAGCTTAACCAAATTCAGATGCTAGCTCAAGTCCCTGAGGCAGCTGAAGGAACTGGACCAGACTCTTCTGTGATCCCAGTAAAGCTTCTAGCTACTGCTGCATAAGAGACTCTTCTTTCACCTCCGTCGGGGAAAGCTGGGAATATTTAAGGTATGTGTCCTCTCACCCAGTGCCTTCCATGTGCCTTCAGTCAGTGCTTCATTATACCACTAGTGGCACGATCTTTGGAAATCCATGCTCAGGTAGGACATACAACATATATTGCCTCCTCCTCACCTCAGCAGGTGACTCCCTTACAAAGCCCATCTGATACTGCAGTAGGAGAGAAAGCAAAAGCTGTATTATAGGACTGCACCAGTTCTGTTGTGGTTATTGCAGTGAGCAGAAGCAACTGGAATTAGGTGGAGTAATGGATAAAACTAAACAAAACTGACATATTACTACAAATCCTGAGTTGTTCTGGAGTGCTTTAGTAATGAGATTAACAGTGAAATTAACAAAAAGAGGTGAAAGGCAAGTCAGTCTGGCAGACAAATATCTCACGACCTTCCTCTATTTTAGTGAGCTTGCCTTTGAGACATGCATGGAAGAAAGCTGCAGTGAATGAAATATGCAGAATATAAACAAACACAGGCCATGTTTTATTCAGTTTAAGGAGAGGCAAGATTTAAATTGCAAAGGCTTGGATTCTGAATCTGAACCTGGGAGCTGCAGGTTCCAAGGATGGTGTAATTTAATATTGTGTTTTCATTTAATGATATTTAAGCACTTGCAGTCCACAGGCACTATTTTTGTGTTGCAGGATTAATTTAATTCAGATTATCCGAGTCACCTTCATCAACACAAGGTCAAACCCCAGGGTGGGGAAACATTAATATTTTGGTCATTATGGAAAGATGTAGATAGAAAAAGAAAATGCATCTGTTTTTGAATGCGTACGGTGTAGCAGTTATTTCAAGTGAGAGTGGTCTGATAAAGCCTTAGCAGTAAGAAATGTGTTTTTGTTTAAATATCTAAATATGGTGATTATGTTGAAGTATGCTTTCTAGCAATGCAATTTCAATTTTAGAAGCTACCTCTTTTTGATTGTTTTTGTTGCAGCTATGTCCCAAACAACCAGTTATTTCCTAGCTTCAGTTCTGCATGCTCTGGATTACTTTCAGAGTACCCACCACTGATGCATGCACCACACAGTCCTCTGAGCTGCCACTGGGATGTGTGCACCATGGGGCTGTGGTTTCCCTTAGCTTAGCTGGCCATTTGGAGAGTGAGGTTCTAGAGATGCCATGAGCTTCTTTCTGGCCCTTCCGTGGTTCATGATGACTTCATTTAAAAGCCTTACTAGATCTGGGAAAGTCAGATGCCTCTCCTTGTTACAGCTGTGGTCAGGGGACATACCAGGTGGTAAGATATTTGTCTGTAAGGTAATTGAAGCATTGTGGTTTCTGCAGCAGCAGGAGATATGAGCAAAGCTTCCTCCTCTTCAGACCTATCAAGGTTCCTGTGCTGAGACCGAACTCCTTCCACACAATTTTTCTGGGAGGTTTTTTGTTCATAGACTGTACACTGGTGCCATCCTCACCTCCCCATCACTCTGGGACCTCAAAAATTGGATGTGGCTCTGACCACCAGTGAGTGGTGGATGTGACTGAGGAGCAGGCTGCAGGATCATACTGCTGATGGGGGATGCTGGGTCTATGCCAGCCACAGCCCTTCATGCAGACAAGGTCTCTGACATGGATGGACCAGTGACTGCATAATTCTCTTCCAAGCTTTGAGAATTTATTTTTTTCCCTCTTTCAAGAGAAATTCAGATCCTCATTATATATGCTGGAATTCAGACAGGTACACTCACAATTGTCACTGCTCCCTGCAGGGAAGAAACCATATCCTTATTTAATAAAAAGGGGGGAAAAAAAAGATGAAAAACAAATGAAAAGAGCACATACATGACTCCACTAGTTTGGATTAAAATCCAGACAAAGAACTTTTTGCTCTTTGTATGAATGACTTGCCTGTATGACTTGGCAGGGTAGGGGAAGAAAAAGTTACTCTAATGCTGTTCAGAAATGTCATTCTAGGCTGCTCAAATACCACATTGCACTAAGGCTTGTAAATCACACGTCATATCCTAATTAAAAAATGACGAGTGTAATTGGGTCTTTCAGTGCTGTGGCAGAACCTTGCACAGACAGGCAGGCTCCCAGGGTTTCAGTTGCCAGGGTGTAATCTGCCACGTCTACTCTTGCGCTCCTTTTTGGAGTTAGACTCATCAAGGAAAGAGGTTAAACGTGAGACTGATTTTCATTGCTGGCAAGGAGATGTCAAGTGACTGTAAAGAAAAGGCCCAGGAAAGTTGAATATTCTCTGTGCTAAATCATAATTTTGAATTGAAGTTCAGGCATAACCTATCTCTTCCGTACAGTGCTGAAGAAACCAGTGGGCTTTCTGGTTCTCGGTCTCTTTGGAACCATTGCACCTGTATCATTTGCTTTAGTGTAGCCTTAGGTTTCATTGTACCAGTTATATCCAGAAGAACATTTTATATTTGTCCTAGAAAAATTTAGAAGTGCATTTTCTGCTTTGGTGCAACTCTTCTCAGCAGGAAAGAAATTGCCATGTAGACAGCATATGCAGGAGAGCTTACAAATGTTATGGGCAGAGGTTAGGCAGTTTTGCATTAGGTTCATGGTAGGCATTTCAAATGAAGTAACAGCATCTGTTTTACAAGCTCTTGTATTTTTTTCGTCTTTCACTAATTAAAGTAATGAGTGTTGCCTTAGTTATCTTGCTGTGAATAGCAAACCACTTGGGGGAGAATTAATATTGACAGGACCTGTTAGATGAGATTACTTTTTTTGGTCCAATGAAGTAAAAGGGTTTGTGGACCAAGCACAGCACAAGTAACTGAGGCCTCCCATGGAGACTGCCTGCTGCCTGCCCTCTGGACCGTTGCAGCTCAGAGCTTCATGTGTTGCTGCGATGGCACTTAGCACTGGAGGGGTAGTTCAGCTTGGCTATTGGATTCTTTCTGCTTATAGCCCTTTTTCAGGTTGCTTAATTTCTTCCCAATGAATGAGTGTGCTGGTGAGGTCAAGTTTGGTTGCTGCTGGTGTTGAGAAACTGGCCAGTGTCTGTCCTCAACAACCCAGAGTCCAAGACACAAAAGGAGTATCTCTTTCAGGCCCTTGGATGTCCTTCCCAAATGTCTGCCTCACAGTCCTGGTCAGGAGGGCAAAGCCTGTCCTCGTGTGGTCCTGAGTACATTTCAGAGCATGATGAGAAAGAGCTGCTTGGTCTTTGGATATTCTAATGGAGAGGTTGATTCAAAGCAGGATGGGTTGTTTCTTCCGTACTAGGGGACCAGGTCCCCATTCCACACCTGGGTGCAGCTGTAGTGTCCAGGCCTCCAAAGGGACCTGCAGAAGTCAGAGGCCATCCCTTGTTCCAAGAAATGGTGGACTTTGCCTGAAGTACCTTACCTGTACTTACATTCACCAAAGACTTTACACCTTAACCCTGGACAACTTGCTCTAGATCTTCACTATCCTTATTGTTAAAAAATCCTGCTTGTCTACCCTAAATGTTCTTCAGATTTAAACCTTTTGATTTTTCTGCCAGAAAGGACAACCAGACTTTTGTTCTTGGTGGCCACTTTCTATATCTTCAAAGGGAATTATCAATTATCTCCTTGTCCTCCCCCCCTCACCTGCTTAACTACCAGTTAATCCAACCTTTCCTCTGAGGCTATATTTTCATGGTCACTGACCATGCCTATTGGTCTCCTGTGGTGTCTCTTCAGTTGGTACACATCTGAAACACCCACTCGAGGCTATGTTTTGTTTTGCTGATGAGATCTTAGAGCTGTTGCCTCCTGGGTGGTACTTCTCTCCAGCCCTCCCAGGTGTTGTAGGATGCTTGTTCATTCTGCACAGTGTGGATGCACACAATGCTTGCGGGGCACTGCTGATTTGTGGTTCATAGTGGGCCCTGATCTGTTTCCATTAACTTGTTGCTTTACCATTTCCTTCTCATCCTGTATTTTTCCACTGTCCTTCTGAATTGCATCCAATTTGTTTTCCACTTGACTTTTTTCTTGCTTTGCTTTCTTCTCATCTAAAAATATAAGCTATGTAGCCTGAAAATATATGGTTGTACTTTATGTAAGGAAAGAATAACATTTTCCATGTCACTCTTATCTAGATCTGTTGAAAAGTAAATGCCTCTCCTCTCTGAGGCTGCATGAATTTTCTGCTAACCATGTGGAATACTCCATCAGAATGGTGCCAATTTCCTTCTACAGCCTCTCAGAATAGCTATATTATAATACTAGGTAATTAATTTGCACTTCTATTGCCCTTTTAACCAAGGGTATGATCACTTTGCTTTAAACTGAAAATTCACAAGGAAAACTTATACCTGTGTCCTGGCCTGGTAAGATCCCAGGTGAGATGGTACTGGGACCAGTGCTGTCCCATGGGCCATGTGCCATAAATACTGCTTTCATGGGGGAGATAAGTGAAAGGATGCTCAGTGTAGATGGATCAGGCTTGGGCTGTGCATCACATCAGTGAGAACTGTTGGCTCTGGAGTCCTGGTCTGTGCTTGAATTTCTATGGTGATAAATACCCCTTTCACTATGGAGCTGGGCTCAGCATCAGAGGTGTCTTCCCAGTGACACCGGTTTTTATAGCATAGGCCATACTTTCCTGCTTTTCTTCCTTGATAGATGTTTTTTAGGTTTTTGAATGACTTACGTGTGGTAATATGATGATTTGGGCCACCACAGCCCATAATGAGCCGTTTGCCATACAAATGTGTGGGGGCAGAGAGAGGTACAGACTAATGGGCTGCAGAGGCTTCATGCCAGTGTCCACCTTGCACAGTGTAGGGGCTCACCAAGGGACTGTGGTACCACTGCTGGCAGGGTGAGTGGGTAGCAGATAAGCTGCTGGGGGTGGTCTGGAGATGAAGCCATTTTGACAGGGAGGGCATTAGGGCAGGTATCCCTTGCAGGAGAGGACAGCAGCAGAAGCACATGAAAAGATGGGTACAGAGCAGTGTGAGGAGCTGGGTGTCCTTGGTTGCGCCTTCTTTGCTGTCTCTGGGCATTTAGCAAAAAAGACCAAGTCCCTGGTGTCCTCTATCATCCCTGGAATGAGACAGGCAGAGTCTTCTGAGCAACAGTCCAGCCTATAGAGACACTTCACATTTGCTTTCGAGGCCAGTGTGCTTAGTGCAGCACTGGGGAGGGGGAGAGGTGTGATGGATGGAGAGATGGCAGCTCCCATGCTCCTGCTCTGATTGTTTCAGGGTTGGGGAAATGTTGCTTAACTCCTCCCTCAGTTTCTTGAGCATGTGCATTTCCCAGGGGGGTGGAGAGACTTAACTGTCATGAAGATTAAAACAGGTACAGAAGCAGCAAGAGTTAGAGTAATGTGTCTGTTCAGCAGAATGTGAGGTCTGGCAGGAGGCACAGAAATGGCAGTTTTAATTATAAATGAATTTATAATGCAATTTGCACTTAATTCGTCTGGCATAATATTTTTCCAAGGGAGCTTCCAGGATGCTGGGCTGAACAAAGTGAGTGCAGCTTTCACTAAGTTGTATGAAGTTGCTCTAAACAATTGCATTGTAACTCGGCAAATTCCTGACCTTTGCTCAGGGAAGAAATTTGGACAGCAAGATAAACATGCACACAAAGATGCTTTTTGCTTGACATTTAGATACTGTTAATAAGCATGAGTAAAAGAATAAAATTCTAACAAACACACATTATTTCAATGATTGGAACAGTAATGATTCATATGTAACTGTGTATTTGCCAGTTAATCATTCATGTAAAGCTTTCTAAAGAAAGCTGCAGAGCCAGACACCAACTTAAAAGTAATAGGTTGGGTTTTTGTAAGGGACACTGCCTGGAAATAAAAGGAGATGAGAATTTTATAGTCAGCCCACAATTTCAGGTTTCTGGGCTCCCCATTGAGTATTGAATTCCAGATAAGATGATCAATAAAGTAATTTTTTTTTGCCTCTGATTTCAAATCCAATTCTGTTTCTGGTTGCTAGTGATGGCTTTTTTTTGGGGGGGGTGCCTGGTCAAATAACAGATCTTAGGACCATACATCATTTCAGAGGTCTTTCGGTTAAGGTCAGGGACTCTGCAGATTGTTTTACCAGCTATTGACCTGTGTAGAAGTACTTTGTGTTTGCTGATTTTATTATTTTCTTTTTCATCTTCTGTGCATCACAAAAAGTATATTTTCATCTTGTACCTTTGACCCCTGCCTCCTTAAAAGTTAAACTGTAACATAGGGTATCAGAGAAAGATGTTTTATCCAGACCCTGTCTAAAGATGGTGTAATTACAGCAAGATATGGGGGTTTTTGTTGTTGTTGTTGTTGAATCTACGGACAGCTTCAACAGGGAATGAGGGGTTTCTCATGCTGCTGGAGAAAGCCAATATGGTTAATTATAAGAAGGAAATGAACAACAACAAAAAAAGCAGCAGCAACCTCCCCAGTTTGTCATGTTGGATAAAACAGTGAAGCAGATGGAGAGACTCAAGTGTTTGAACATTGTTCATGGAGCAGTTAAGTTGGTCATTACCTCCATTATCTGTAGACAATTGTGAGCAGCTGATGTTTATTCGGTTTCGTTAGGCAAGTCAGAAGCCCGGGGAGGATAAAGATTCTTCTATGGATGTGGAGTTGGGATTTGTGTGTACAGTACTGCTTGTGTGTCCAGCCCCTCTATGACCAGGAATTTTTCCTTAGTTGCCCCTTGCAGATAAAGAAAACAGTGGTGATTGCTTAATTATGCAGAAGCTGCAAATCCTTTCATCTTCTAAATCAAGTAGCCATGCAGTATCAGCCCAAAGTGCAGCTACAATGTATTAGTGGTTGGACAGTACTTTTTTTAGTCAAATTACTTTTCCTGCTCTGATTAACTCTTCCAAGTGCCAAGTAAACTTTCCAATTGCTGACTAAAATACTGGACTCCTAAGCAGCCAGTGTTGTCTTGGTTTTACTGCATCTTACAGTGTCCAGACTCTAGTCCCAGTGGAAATTGTTGCCATCGTTTAGTGCTGGCTGTCAGACTGTGCTGAATACATTGTCCACAGAGTTCCAAATGCTGCTGATGTGATGCACATTTTTATAATGGCTTAAGTCTTGATTTGCTGGCTCCTGAATGCAAAGAAACTAAGGGCTGGGAATGGCAAAACCTGGCCTTGGAGAAGACTCCAGGAAGTTTTTAGCTACACTGCTTCAGCTTTCTGCCTTATACTTTCTGCTCCTCTCTCTGTAACCCATCAGTCCCTTCACAATAGTCACAAACTGGTTTGGGACCTTTTCGATAATTATTTATATTTTGAAGCTGTGTGGCAATGTGGCACCAAGATTTACTATAGACTTGTGCATCTGAGCTGTGTCGGATCTTAGTGACTTTGATAAAAGTCTCCATGCAATAGTTGGGAAGGCTGGTGTAAGAAAAGGCTGTGTCCATTAAACCTTGGTGCTGAATAATCTTTCCCAGACCAGGCCTGGACTTCACAGATCACTGCTCTTGTGATTGGTTGCAGCCAGGGAGCTGCATGTTGGAACTCAGAGGGGAAATAGTTAAGTATTGTCCTGGACTCTGCTGTATTGCTGACCACAATGTTCCTTTCTGGGTTAGGTCCTTCCCCAAACTCTCCTGGGGCTTATATGATCTTAAGTCATTCAGGAGTTGACAGGTCCCAGTTATTTGGGAGGGAATTACCCAACTCAAATTAATCTAAAAATCAGATTTAGTTTAAGCCCTTGCTACAGACACTGGGGAGACAGAACAAGGGACAGCCCTTCATGTTCATCCACCTCTCTTAGACACCTCTAATAAATCTCCCTCTGGAAGAACCTTTGATTAGACTCCTCCCTTGTAAAGTGAGGAAGTTTTGTGTAAAGACCTGATGGTTTGGGGGGCAGAGGACCAGGGATATGCATAAGTCCATGAGGTGGTTTTTTTTAGTGACTTGTGGGGGGTACTTCTGAGGCCTCTCCCAGAGGCATACACCATCTCCTTCTAGGGTAGATGTTTTGTATTAGGAGCTCCTTACTTAGGCAAGGTCACAGAAGCCAGATCCTGATCTGCAGAGCCTACAGCTATGAGAGCTGTAAAAATTGATGGTTACATTGTTTATTGTTAGAGGCAGGCAAACAAAATGTCACATATGAAAGATTTCTTATAAAATTCTTATAAATTTCTTATGCTGCAGATTCACTGGCAGACTTGGAATGTTGTAATCATCTTGTGGATTAAGCCCATTCAGGATGCTTTTATTTGGAAACCTTCCCCATTCCTGAATGGCTCTTTAGACCTTTCCCTGGCTGGATGCGGCTATTGTCTTTTGATTGCTCAGTTGATAGGCTGCCAAAACATAGCTGCCCAGTGCTGGATGCTGACAAGCACAAAGGTTAGTCTTGCATGCTCTCCTAATTCAGTTTCTTACAACACAACAATCAGTCATCTGGTAGGATTAGACCTATAAATTGTCTCCATCTTTTTGTGTAACAGTCCATGGACTGTCACACGGATATGAAAGCATGTGCTATGAAGTGACGCCTTTTGCAAATGACTTTGTAGTTGAGAGAATGGTTTGCAGGTAACCACCTGTTAGATGGATAAATGAACCCCAGTGTTTTATATCCTTCAGGAAAAAGTCTGGCTGGGTTCAATAGGGTTGAAAATAACGGTGAAACTAAATGACATTATCTAAATTCTGCAGCAATTTTGTCCTTCGTATGTGGTTTCTAGATCATCTTAAAGAACTAGTTCTTAGTTAAAGTCTAAAATGTGATGTGTAATATCCATGGGCATGCTCTGTCGAAGGCAGCTGGTAGCTCTTCAGGATCATGGGAGCTTGGAGCAGAAGCTGAATGCCTTCACAGCCTGTAGAGATTTGCTGTACAAGATCTCCTGTTTTGAAGACGTGATCTGGGCCATGCAAAATTATCCAAGAGATCAAAGTTTTGTCTTCCTCTCCATTTCAAATACTTCAGTTTATTTCTTGTGAATTGTAGTGACTCTACTAATGCCCAAAGCTGAACACTTAAAAAGCCTCCAGGATGTGTCATCTGTTGGATTTTAGCTTTCCTTGGGGGAGAGACTGTCTTTTTGTTGTCTCATGTGATGCCTGTTATGTTCTTGGCACAAAATGGGTAGTGGCTAGTATGAGAATGCAGACTAAGTTTCTCTCCATAGTGAGAGTAACACAATTTCAGTAATGTTTTCAACTTGTAGGTCCCAGGGTTTGACTTCTTAAAAATTTTCACCACTTAATGTAATACCTTATCTGGAGGATTCAGCATATGCCAGGTTCTGCCAGAACCGCCAACGCAAAGATTGTTAGGTTTTCCTAATACAGTACAAACCAGGCTGAAATATCTGAGCATTTACTTAAAAGATGATAATCTGGCATATTTAAAAATGAAGATTCCTTGTCCTCTAACTTTAGTGCACAGAGCTGCTGCCCAGGGACTCACAGTAGGTGATGTAATTTCCTTGAAGTTTCTAGGTCATACTGCCCAGTTTTTATAATTGGTACTAAGCTGGTCTTCTAGAAGCATCCAAGTATTTGGTCTGATAATCCCCACAGGAACGCTTTCGCAATACAGTAGTAGATTTTTAAAATTTCCTTTATTTAAGCTAATCCAGATCACTTGACTAAACCAGGCTTAGTGTCTGACTGCATGATCTTATGCTGGCTGAAGCAGTCATCTTTGGAGGGGGTTAAGGGGTGGGAGGGGTGACATTCAACGGAAGCAACTGTGTCTGGACTTAGAGGCTGAGCACAGCGTCAGGAACCTTGTGAGATGCTCTCCCTAGGCCAACCATGATGGTGGACTGGATCTATAACCCAGATCCTCTTGAGGTGTGTACTGGCACTGCTGCTGCAGTCCATGGCTGTTGGATTTGCTCTGGGCACAGCTCTGCTGCTCTGGTGGCTACATGTTGCTGCAGAGGTTGGCCAGGTCCTCTGATCTGATGTAACCAGGTGGTGGTTGAAGCAGGTTTTGACTTTCCTTTGGACTGCTCTGTTTACTAAGGAAGTAGCAGTAATCTGGTGAGCAGCTGGGAATTGTAATCTCTGCTGTCAAGGCCATTAGAGGCAGGAGAGGACAATTTTGAATCACTTTATAAGCCATTTGAGGCTCTAACTGTTGAAAACTACTCTCCTTCTTGTATACATTGTCTATGTATTTTCTGCTTTCTAAGCTTTGCTTCCTCGCTTCAACAACTTACGGTTTTTTGAGCAAAATGTCTCCTGTTTATAGACAGCACTGCTGCCTATACCCCTCTTCTGGGGTTTGAAAGAAAGTGTAGGAGCTTCGCTGGGAGAGCAGCACTCCTTGAGCTAAGTAGGTTCCTGGTGAAGGAAAGTCTTGAACTAATTCTGCTGTGATTACTAGACTCTCTATTCTGCATAAAACATTCAGAGAATATGCAAACCTTAGCACCTTTCTTAATAAGACCCTCACAGAGCAGTCTGAGACAGCTTTTGAGAACTTTTTGAGAATCCAGATGCCGCTTTTCCATTTCTGGGGGGGTTGAACTGTAGTCTGAGTAGATATAGACATGCCGTTTGTGCATTTGCTTTCAAAAGTTGCTGCAGTCTTTGAGTAGATTTCCCAGGAAGGGTGGAAACTCAGGACAACCTGTGATGTTTGACACCACCGTTAGATGGCAGAAAGGCAGCAGGTCTGTTGAGGCATAGCAGAGGTAGGTAGGTTTTTCCTCATGAAAGGAAGAAGAGCTGCAGGGTTATCTGAGCAAAGCAGCCATGTCGTTACTGCTTTATCTAGGAGTGAGATTTAAAAACAGGATTTGGGTAATAAATGCAGGCTTCATGCTAGTTATTAAAGCAAACACAGAGTAGCAGAGATAAGCCTGCTACATTTATTTATGGATAAGAAAGTACTAGAGGAACACAGAAATACTTTGTCAGAGGAAATCTGTTACTCCTCAGAGTACTATTTAATTGCAGTTGTCTTGAGGGAGCTGGACCCCATTTGTGAGGTGCTACATAAACATGGGAGAAAGAGCTTGTGACCTCTTTTGTCCTTGATCAGGGCCTCAGACTCAAGTGACTACTACATAACAACTGGCTGCTCCTTATCCTCTGGTTCTGGTCCATGTATTTGCTTTTAGCCATGGCAATCGCTAATTCAGCTTAGTTTAGAGGGACATGTGAAGTCTAAATGCCTCACATGTCCCAGAGACTTGGAGTGCACATTGCTGGGGCCTGGAGGAGGCTTGTTAGGTACAACAATTAGATCATGACCCTAATGCCTGCTTTAAGATGATATGGCAGGTTGGTGCAACAAAAGAAGGGTGCAAGGCAAGTGTGATGCTATTTGACTAACGGCAGATGCCAGATCCCTGCCAGGACAATCCCTCTGCCCTGGGACATGATACTTTCAAGCAGACAGTAATGTAGGTTCCCAAAAGTTTTACTGGGGACTTTGTCCATGTTTAAGAGGCAGTATGGGAGAAGCAGAACAGGCAAAGATGACCTTAAAAAAAAAAATTAATAAAATTTATGCATTTGAAATAGCACTTTGAAATAAAGGATCTATCAGGTTGGTGCCAGAGGGAGAACAAGGCTGTCACAGTAAGGCATTCAGAACTTTTCTGGAGTGAATGAAGGACAGATAGTATTACCAAAGCCAGCAAGTCACCAAGTCATGGTGGAATTACTGCTTCCCTTTGCAGTTGCTTCAGGCATTGTCTGTGAGCACCTCAACTTGTGGTGGTAATATTTATAGCGGCTGAAAGAACAGCATCTTAATTAGAAGGGAGGAAAGCACTGATGGATCAACTGGGAAGGTTATAGACAACCATCACCAGTGCTTTCAAGAACAAGCTACATGAACATGTGCCAGGGACAGACTACAATCCTTTTCTTCACTGTGTTGAAGATTTTTTTTTTGAGGATTTTTTTTTTCAATGGCTGATGCAGCCACTAATAGACTAAGCTGTAACAAATATCTTCTTTCCTCCTATAAGCAGAAAACTAAATCATTAGTCATGAGACACCCAGGAAGACAACCTCAAACAAGGCAACTCTATGTTGTTCTAAGTTAATTTCTGCTACTTAGTGTTTTGAGAAGGAAAACCAGAAATGGTGGTGGTACCTTCTCACTGGACATCTCTGGTTGAGGAGAAGGCTCTGAGCTGAGGTTTAGGCAATCTTTTGACTACTGATACAATAAAATGCATGTCTGTCTTGGCCAAGTCTGCTCCAAGCCGTTGTCCCTGGTTCACAAGGGGTGAACAGAGGTGGAAGAGTAGAGTGTCTTTAGGCAGGTTTCTTTCACTTCCATGAAGTTGCAGACCAGGTGGCATGGTGGGAAAGGATTTCTGGGGGGATCTGACACAGACACCCTCTAAATGGGCTGCCGCTGGGCATGCTATGGAAAATAAATCCAGATTGTCCTTGATAGTTACCTAGTTCAGAGCTTCTGCATTTCAGGTCCTGGCTCCTCTTTCAACCTTGATTTGAAGACCAAGTGATGGGTCCAATTTGAGTGTTGTAACCTCTGTCAAGTAGGAAGAACTGAGTTCAAGCCTAGGTTTGCTTCTGGCTTGAAGTAGATGCTGCAGCCTTTAGACTGGAAAGAAATTCCAAAATTTCTAAGAATCTATTAATGGTTGATAATAAAATCCTGAGATGTGTTAAAGACTGTCTGGCTATTACTGTGTGGGTTTTTTTTCTCTCAGTGCCCTGGAGTTCTGATAAGATAGAGCATTATGCTAGATGCTATGTAAGCAAAGCAACAAAGGTGTGCTTTGCAGAGACACAGAGGCCGTGAGATACACCTTTCTGTATGTCATGTAGATGCTGAAGTAAGCAGTGCTTGATTGACTTGTAGGATAGAAGCAGCAAGCTAGCAATCTTTATTTGATTTTAATGTCTTTCAAGCGCTCACTTAAACATTCAGGTGCATATGTGTATCTTTCTGAAGTGGATTGTTAAACTGATTCTTAATAAGGTCAATGGTCTTAGTGTAATATGACAGTGATATAAATGAAAAATGCTCACATGAAATGGTCTTTATTTTCTTGTCATATATGCCCCAGTTGCTCAGGTTTGTTTGGTTTCATCTCACCAAAAAATCATAATAAAAGGCAGCATGAAAGAGAACTGTTTCTCTTGGAAACTGGAAAGAGTTGTGTGGGAAAGGAAATGTGTGAAATTCTGTCCTGGATTAAAACTATCCCATAAGGTCAAAAACCCCTCAGACATCTCACCTCATTACAGATGTAGTCCTATTTCTGGTCACAACCTTTCTTAAGGTACCACTTGTAGAGTGAAGATGGGTACATTAGGATGGCTGTAAAAGCATTAGTGGGATAGTTTTGACAAAGGATACAGTCTGTCCTCTTTGCCTTTGACAGCAGCTGCCCTGGTCTCAGAAAAATATACAAAATACTTTCGGAATTCAGGTTTGATGGAAACAGCTGGAAGGATGCATAGGAATAAATATCCATGGTGGCTAGGATGGATGCTCACTAAATGCCCCCTTCAAATGTGGAGAGGGAAATAAGTCTTTTATCTGCTGTCATCACCATCTGCTGCTTTGCCTACTTCAGAGACCCACCTAGACATGTCCCCACAGACCTGTCAAAGCTAAAGATAATATCTATGTACTCCCATGCTTTCTTCCTGTCTTATGGCCATTTTAGTCTCCTTCTGCTATGTCTTTTAATAAACTATATCTGAAGTGAGAGAGATGGCTAAAGAAGATTTTTTTTTTAAGTGTAGGATGACTCCTATAGGCAGCATGAGCAGAAGACCAAAGGCACTGATGACAGAGTACTGCTTCAGTTGTTCTCTGTCCTCAGAGGGAGGGAGGGACATGAGCCAAAAAGCTTAGTTTGAATTATCCTGATCTTTGAAGGTGTGAAGATTTTGATGTACTTTAGTACCTAGAACTGAGGAGTTTACATAATTAATACCATGTTTTTCTGTTGCCTTCATCTAGTCATCTTGTTACCACCAGCTTATGCTGAAGATCACATGCAAATAAGATGAAACCGTAGCTGTACTTCAGCGGGATTTATTTTGAAGGGTAGATCAAATTTAATGAAGCTGGTGCATTGCACTGACCCATTGCTGGTTATCACTCACCTTTCCTGCATTTCAGTGTTTTGCTGCTTATGGATGTCTGTTTAATTGATCTCCAGTTGCTCTTCAGTGTTTCTGTAACGTTCAACAATGTCTGTTACAAATTTTTCTCACAGTCGAAGAACTGGCAGCTGTAGCAGATTAAGGAGCTGGGCTGGTATGAAAAGAGACAAGGGTGGAGAGAGGCATGCTTGGTATTTGTGGTTTCTTACAAGTCTTTTTTAGATGGGAAGCTGACTTGTCTCATTTTTAGTGCTGCTCTTCAAGTTGAAATGAAGAGCTGGAAATGGAGCAATAAATGATTGCATTGGAGAAATGCTCTTACCTATTTGTGATTTGACCTTGTGCCAGTGCCACTAACTCATTAGCCAGTGGATTGACTAAAATGACTCCTTTGAATCTCTGAAATCACTTTTAAGATGACAGCTTAATTTTTTTTCTCCTTTGTCCCTTGCCTGTTGCCATCTTCCTTTGGACTCTGTCTTTAAGCTGTAGCACTGTAGCTGTCTGCATGTGTGTGACAGTCTTGCTGGTTTGACATGAGCGCCAGCTGTGTCCCAGTGAGACTGCTGAATATCAGTAAATAATGGGTAGGAAAAAGTGGCTTGTAAGAGGTGGCTCCTTAAACCACCTGGTGGCAACCTCACAAGTGCTCTGTCACATATGGGGCCCTCCTCTTGCTGCTGCTCCCTTGGTCTGAGCCTCCTATCTCCTCATGGCTGTCTTGGATAGGTGCTCAGGCTTGCTTGGGAAGGTGGGCTTGGTGGCAGTGCCACACTGTGCTGTGGGGAGCTTGGTCATGGGCTTAGCTCTTCTACTGGAGTTGGAGGCACAGGATGAGCCTGTGCATGGGTTGTCTCTGTGGAGCGTAAGTACATGCATGAGGCTGCCCATCAAGCTCCTAATACAGGTGCCTCAGGTTAGTTGCATAGAGTTGTCTGGGGCAGATTCAGGCCCCCATTACCAAAAAACATGACAGACGTAGGGTGGGATACATCCCTGTGACTGATCCCATGGGAAGGTTTGTGTGAAGTGAGGCTGGGGTGTCTGGTTTGCAAAGGAGCTGAGCTAAAGCTGCGAGAAAGATATGGAGATACTGCACGGTGGTGCCAAAGATCAGTTTGGTGTCCTTTACTCTTCCTTCTAACCCAAAAACAGGGGAAATGCAGTGAAAATGGAGGCTAATGAATCTAACAGGAGTGGAAGAAGGTATTTGGTAGATCTCTTGACTGTGGGCATGCACCGAGGCCAGGAGCTTAGCGTTGTCCAAAAATACCAAATGCCTGCATGAAATCTCCTGTTTCAGGGCAGACAAAGATGATACAAACTGTTTGTATCTTATTCTGGCAAAAAAAGCCCCAAACTAGACTGCAAAGATCAAGCTAACACTTTATTTGAGCTTCACTTACAAGTTTAATATGCCGCTATTGAAAGGTTTTGTGGATACAGTGGCAGAAGGTACCATTATAACTTGAAAGCAAGAATACTATAACAACCTAGAAAGTGTTGTGAATATTATGTGTTAGTTAATCACCTGCAGTTACAAATTTACAGCATGCTAAATATTCACTTACCCCTTCAGGTAAGGGGTAATCCTACATAAGTGACCTTGGCCAGTGTTTCAGCCAAGGGGGAAAGGTCTCCATACAGACATGATGTGGTGTTGGAGAGGAGACTCCCAATTCCTAACTGAAACCTTAGGGCTTTTATCCTGATTTACGTGACTGTGGCAAGACTATGCCTGTGTGGATTATACCATCTGCGTGCACAAGGTTGTCGGATGAAACCAGAACTGAAACCCTTCAGCTTCTCTCTGTCTAACTCTCTCAGGCAACTGAATAGTGATGTGATTTGAGATTCAGGGCATATTATTTGTTGAGAGATTTTGAGACTCACATCAGGTTTTGTTTCTTTGAATGATGCAGCCCTGCCCTGTATGGTCTATGGTTTATGGACATATTTGGGCTGAGCTATCTACGCAGCTCCTGGTGGATTGTCTCAGCATAGATAGGGCCTCAGGGTGATCCAAGGCTGGGTTGGTTGCTTTAAGAACCCAACATGAGCTGCCTGCATGCACTACCCATTACCAAAACTTGTTTACAAACTGAGCCAGAAGACCCATGTGCCTGTTTCACAGGAAACACCAGTGAGGCCAGATTCTTCCCTCTGCAGAGTGTTAGTCGGGGCTGGGGCTTTCCAAACAGCCTCCTAGCTGTCTCACCTCATCATCCCACACTCTGCCTGGGTGGGCAGAGACATGCAAGGTTTCTGTGCTTGCTTCCCTGCTTAGAGTTGGGTTAATACATTAGACTGCGTAACCTGGTTAAGTGAAAATCTAATACAGAGCTTTCTGTAGGTGCAGAGTCCTGCAGGGTGAACCTTACCTCAAAAATGTTTAAAATGCATTACTCCTTTTAAAACTCTTATCAAGGCTCTTTTTCCTTATCAGCTTTTTAGTGTCTACCATGGCACTTGAAGCTAACCACATCTGTGACCTGGTTCAGGACAAGGGCGTTTGTGATGAGCACTGGCATGCAGAACCTGTTTTGGCTATTGAATCCATCTCTTTGATCCCTCAGGGCCCTTTTTAGCCTTTAAGAAAGCAAGGTGACTATTTGGACATATTTTATGAGCTACATGCACAGGTAGAGTTTTCTGGAGCTCTGGACCCCTCAGGCTAGGTTTGGGGGGACCCTCCTTCCTAGAGAAGCTAAGAGTTGGCTGGAGGACCCTCATGCTTCCTCCCCTGCTCCATGCTGGGATTGAACAGAGCATCTTCTAGCTGGTCCCTGGGGTCCCTGGGCAGGTGGGGAGCGAGCTGTCCTCCTCCTCACCTACAGTGGGTGCTGGTTGCATAGGAGGGTACATGGCTGATTTTGACAGATGAAATGTTATTTTTTTAAATGTGGGCTAATGTAAAAAGTTTCAAGCTGTTCATTTTGCAATGGAGGCTTTTTCTCCTGATCCAACTTTCTTCTTCATGTTGTCTGCCTTTTTTGGTCTCTGAGCATGTGGGGGGATGGAAGCCACGGAAAGCTTTGAGTCAGTAGTCAGGTTGTACTAGATGCTGAGGGAAGGAAAACTTGCTGCTGCCTGTCCCTCTGCCAGGCCACCTCCAGCAGCTGCCCCCTGCAGGTGTCCCCAACAGATGTACGATGCCTGAAGAGCAGCTTTGTGTTAATTGGGTTAAAAATCAGCATAATCTTGTAGAAAAAACAGGCTTTCTTAGCTCTGGAACTGCTTCCTTTTTTCTTGTCCTTTCTTCATATTTTGCATGTTTCTGTTGGAAAGGAGAAATAAAAAAAAGTTTTCCTTTTTGAAGTAAAGAAAAACCAAAATGTTTCTACTAACTACTTTGAATGGTGTGATTTAGTGACTTCCAGAAAACTCTTAGCAATTTTTTTTTATTTAGTTGAGCCAGGAAAGAGTAATTTTATTTCAGTCCCTTGATGAATCTGCTGGTGTGGTTGCCATTATTTTCTCTTTGATAGATGCAATTGGCATATTACTTTCTGCCCTGGGAAGCCTCAACTGCCACAAAAGACTGCAATCTGATGGGATGTCAAACCACACAGCACTTGTTAAGCTCCTGTGATTGGCAGCATCTGTGCATTTGCAATGACATCTCTAAATCCATCCAGGAAACAAAAGTACTCTAAAATTGTAGCCTTTGTGTGTATATATGCTATATGTTTTATTTATAAAGCTTTTAGAGATAGCAGTATGTTCTCTCTTATTTTGGGTTGGTGAGGAGGAGTAAATCTCATTGGCAAGATAGGAAATTTGCAATTTGAATTTAAAAGGAATGCAGAAAAAAAAAAGGGAATTTAAAACAAATGTCCAAGGTTCTGGGACATGTTTGCATGAATAATAACGCTTCCAAAATGATAATGGCTTGTGTGTCATCCATTTGTAGAACTGTAGGAGCTGCTATGATAAATAAAATGTCAAATTTTAAACAGTATGGGGCCTGTATGTGTCACTCATCAGATACAATTAAATGAGGAGAATAATTGCCTGCCTGCTAAGTGAAACGTTGCAATGTCACGGTGCCATGCTCAGCTTCCGTTTGCTCTGGACACTCAGTTAAGGGCCTGCTCATGCTTGATAGGGAGCTGTGGAGCTGAAAATGGGTGGGTATTTGCTAAGTTTTTTGAGAAGCCAAAGCTGTGCTATCATGATCCAGTGTTTGAGACCGCCTTTACCTGTTTGTAGGGGCTTGACCATGATGGATACTGCTGGGTACTTGTTCCCTGCTGAGTGCATAAAGTCTTTGCAGCACTAAGCCTGAAATTGATTTTGAGCTACAAAGCCATCTTTTCTTCACAGCAGCACTGTACATTTCACTAGAACTGTGTTGCTGGGTCTTTCTGACCTGACAATGAAGTCTTACGATCTTGGAGGATGTCCCATTCAACTCTAGAAGAAGAAGAAATAGTTGAAAATGTGGCCCCAGCTCTGGGGAACCTCTCCTAGCAACACTGCTTTTGCACAGGTTAGAGATGGATCAGGACCTGCTAGAGGAGACCTCAGCCTGCCTTGAGGAGGGAGAGAAACTAGCTGATGTCTGGGGTGCTGCTGTGTCTGTGCACCACAGAATAACTGCTGCTATCAGGAGACTAAACTGGTATTAGAGATGGAGTGGGTGGGGCAGTTTCTACAACTGCTGGAAAGTCAGCAGAACCCTTTTTAATTCAGTCCTGGGCACTTTCTCTTTGCTACATTTTGTTTCCAGTTGCTGGCATGTGTTGGTGCTAAAATAAGAACTCCTAATTGCTATCTAATCATTAACTAATAATAGTCAACTCCTTAGATGCAAGTAATGGACAAGAGCATATTAGCCATTCCAGGATGCACTGCCTGCAAATACTTCACTGCAGGCCACAAAATTTTTCATGAAACTACTTAAAAATGGCTTTTTAGATCCTAGTTCTAAAATGCTTGCTTTTCCCCTCCACTTTTGACTGGTTATTTGTTGCTTCTAAGTCTTCCTGTGGTTTTGAAGTACTTTCTGTTCTGTGCCGGTCTCCAATGGAGATTTATGCTCTGGTGAAAAGGCATGACTGTTAACAGTAAAATTCTGCTTTTGTCACTTCAAGACTTTGAAATAAACATTTCTGGATCAGGAATGTTAGTCTCTATCCTTGCAGGTAATGAAAGCTCCCATTTACCTTCAGCTATGTAGTCACCTAATGCCCAAGGTTGTATTGGTGTCATGGTTTAGATTGTCCTCAAACTGGGACAGTTGGTTTAAGCAGGAGACATTCATTTCCAATCATCTTACTAATAAGTTTATTAAAGTATGAAAAAATCTAATACCTTAGCTTTTGTAAGGCTGTGATATTCTGAAAGGCTCATGAACAGATAATGTTGACTCCTCATCATAACTTGATGCTGAGTGCTGTGCTCAGAAGCAGTCTCAAATGTAGACAGATTAAATTAGCTTTAAAGGTCAACACTGAAGCCTTCTGGATACACAGTACAGAGGGTATCTGTGTTAGAAAGTTCTTGTAAAATTAGATGGTGAAAAAACAAGCATTAGCATGGGAGTTAATGGATTTATTGGACTGCACTCAGTAAACAGTAAAGCTGAGATGTGTCTGAGCAGTGCCAAGCTATCCCAGGGCATGACGTCATGTGCTGTTGGGCTGCTCTTCATCTGCCATGCCTGCATGTCCTTTCTCATGTGCAGCACATATGAGGATTGGCCCAAGTCCCTGTGGGCTCTGAGCTGCCCACTGTTTGTGTGCAGCAGCTTGGGATGTGTGTTCATGTCCATTGGCTGACTCAGCCATGGCAATTGATCTCACTTTGAAGGAGGCTTCTTTTGGTCTTGCTCATGATTTTTCGGAACTGCTGAACCTTGATGCAGCTGTGATTTGGCCAAAGGCTCTGAAGTGTCAGGGCCCTTCTGAGTGAACTTTATGGGAAGATGGGGAGGAGCTGTTTTGGCTGATCCTGGCTGTCCAGCCACCCACTGCACTAACTGTGGTTGTATAGCTCCTTTCTGTGTATGATTGATCTCTTCTAGACAAGATTTTAGTCTGGCTTTCTACAGAATTGAAGTTTAGACTTGTAAAATCATAGAATGGTAGAGGTTGGAAGGGACTTCTGGAGATGGAGTCCAATGCCCCTGCCACTACAGGAACACCCAGGGCAGGCCACACAGGAACAGATCCAGGCAGGTTTTGAAAGTCTCCAGAGAAGGAGACTCCACAACCTCTCTAGGCGGCCTGGTCCAGGCTCTGTCACTCTCACAGAAAGAAGTTTTTCCTCATGTTGAGGTGGAACTTCCTGTGTTTCACCTTGTGAACATTACCTCTTGTCCTATCACAGGGCACAGCTGAAGAGACTAGCCATTTCTACTTGACAACCACCCTTCAGATATTTGCAGACATTAATAAGATCCATGTGTAGGCATCTGCTTCCTGTTTGGAGAGAAGCCCTGCATGCACATAAGCCAGTTCCAGCAAAAGTTCACAGAGTGGCAGTGATCTGAAAGAGGTAATGTCCTGGCAGGGGTGGGTCACTCTTGGAGAGTCACTCTGATATGCTCCCATATGGGTAAGATTGTATTGAGAGCTCAGCCCTATTAGATACACAAGGGTTCACACACAAGGGTATGGCTATGAATTTTCCCCCGCAGAAAGCTTCAGTTTGAACTTGTATGTTGTTAAGCCATGAGGGAATTCTGCTGTGCCATAGAAACAAAACTCCAGTGATTTAGGGGCTTTGCTTTGTTTTGATTTTTTTTCTTTCCTACTTGAGAGAAGTCCAAATGCCAGTGACAGTGTGTGCTTGAGCACTGGTTGAGCTCAGGCTGCCTGTGCTGGGGGTAGTCTGCAAGCAAGAGCTGGCTGTGCCTTGGAGAGGTGGTGAGACTGAAGCTGAGTACAGGTAGCAGCAGGGGTAATGAAGGGTGTGCACTTGCTGGAGGTGCCTGAAGTCTTGGAGGGGAGCCTGGGTCCTCCTGAGTTTCGGTAAGCTCAGGTTGGATTGCCATGAACTAATCCTCCCCGCCCCGGTGAAGACTCCTGTCTCTTGCTTTATACTCCTTGCTGCTTTTGTTATTTGTAGGGCTATGCCATCAACTCTATTCTGGCTCATTAGATATCCCTTTTCCTTCTCTTAATTTCATCCAATGGTAGGACAAGAGGCGATGAGAGTGAGTTGGAACACAAGAGGTTTAGGGTAAACATAAGGAAAAACTTTTTCACGGTGAGGGTGACAAACACTGGAACAGGCTGCCCAGGGGGGGTGTGGAGTCTCCTTCTCTGGAGATACTCAAAACCCACCTGGACACGTTCCTGTGTGACTTGATCTAGGTGATCCTGCTCTGGCAGGGGGGTTGGACTAGATGGTCTTTCTAGGTCCCTTCCAACCCCTAGCATTCTATGATTGGAGAGCCTTAGCTTTTCTGTTGTGCAAAGCCCAGATTATTTCCATGATCCTCACTCCCTGTGAAGATTTTAATCTTCACAGCCCAGGGACACAAGATATTAAACTGCAAACACAAGAAGCTGGGAACGCCAGAGGGGAGAGAGCATTGGGTATTGTGGGTCACCCAGCAAAGCATTCTGGGAATGCAGCCACGGTCTCAAACTAAGCAGAGCCCATGACACAGGCTACACCAGCTTCATGCTTTATGCTTGTTTCAGCAAAGACCACTCATGGTCTAAACTTAGGGTGGTTTGGGCAGGTGCTACCCAACTCCAGTCTAACAACTGCAGGTATAAAGCTCTCAAAATTTTTTTTTGAGGGACATAAAACTTGTGGAGTGAATTTGTGCCAAACTCATAGGGTTATTTTGCTCCTGAGACCTTTGTGTTTGTAGAGGAGCCCTAAAACTGGAGCTACTGAATTGGTAAAGCAGGGTCTTCATCATTATAACAGAAGAGGATTTAAGTACCTAAATCACACTGATACTTTCAAAATCTTATTCCTTGTTACTGTGTGATTTTGATAACCTCAGTCATTGGAAAACTGAACGGAAAGTCATAATATTTACAAGCTCTGTTCTCAATGTGGATTTAATTGCACCTACATAGCTCTATAAACCATATTTTCACAGAATTTTGGAAATCTTGTGGCATGTTTGGAATAGCCATGCTTTATTCAAAAGAGGAACCCAAATGGGTCTGTTTGTCCTCTTGATGTTGCCAGTGATCTTCAGGAATACATGCTGTGAAATGCTGGTTTGGGGCCTCCAAAGGCTGGGTGGTGTGCAAAACAAGGGCTGGGGATTTGGGGTGGAGAGCAGAAGGCCTGCTCCAGGCAGCGTACCTTCCTGGAGATCTGGTCCTGCGTAGGAGCCTCTGGGTGGGACGGGGTCAATCAAAGAGGACAATAAAAGAAAAGCTGAGAGGCACAACACTTATCAGATTTTTCAGCTGTCATAAATGTTTTCTTCTGGTTTGGGTGAAAGGGGGTTGGCAGCAGTTTTGGTTCATGAGTCTCTGCTGATCCCTGTGTAGTTTTCTATGTATACATCCTACAGCAGGCATGTCAGGGAACACAGAACATATGGGTTCTTCTAATTTGATGGAGATCAAAGTCACATTTGAAACACTGTGTGAAGATTAAGTTTTTTCAGAACTAAAGAGCTGGGTTAGGGCTGGGTCTTCATGTCACGTCATCTCTCTGTATGTTTTTATGTCAGCAGAAAAACAAGAGCAAGGCTTTCTGACCTTGAAAAGAAATGCCTGAGGGAAAGACTCCTTCATGCAATTTTAATACTCTTCCTAGTGTCTATTTTTTTTTTAAACTGCTGTAGCACGATACAGGTTTGAACTAATGAATGTCATGCTCATATGGGGCAGTTCCAAAAATGAAAGACCTTGAGTGACTATTACTGCACCAAAGTTATCAACATCACCTACATTTCTGACTTTCAAGTGTCTTGGTATTTTATAGTTAGCCTGTCTGATACATGAGAGACAATCTAGATTTATTTTCAAACCTATCACAAAACTTTACTCAAAAAAAAAAAAAAAAGCATAAAAAGGAGCATTATGTGCTGATTATTTTTTCATTATCACTTTAATTTGCCTGATCTCTTTTATTTGAAGTAGTATTGTTAAATGTTGTTCTCCGTGGCAATGTTTCTCCGTAATACTGGAGGAAGTGGGGATCATTTTCAGATCCCTTAAAGACATTTAATTTGCAGAAGACATAGATGAGAGTGTTGTTGTGGTACATCCTTGAGTGTGTTTTGTACCTTTAGCAAGGCACCTTAGTCATACCACTTCTTTCAAACATCCCCCATAGCAGATATGCTAACTACTTGAGGGAGGCAGCAGACATCAATTCTTGCACTACATGGATTTTGAAGGTCCTCCTCTAATGACATGTTCAACTTGGGCACAATTTGATATAATAAGCTGATCAAGCTATTTTCATCAAGGCAAGTGTTAGGGATGTTTCTGGAGCCCTACTGACGTTAGTGATAAAATATTCCCCAATTTCAATGAAGGGAGTTTTATCCCTCTTCATTTTGGACAGGAGTTTGAGGAGCTAGTGTTCACCTTTCAAATGTAGCAGGATCACTGTAAAAGGCACTGGATTTAGACCAGGGAGACGTAGTCCTGATTCTGCTCCTGGTTTTGGGAGGCACTGTAATTAATTTACGGTACTTTTTTTCTTTCTCAGTTTCTCCAGCAAAAGTGTCTCTTGGTGTGGAGATTCGGCCACAGATGCTAATTCTCAGACTTAGGACTTCCCCAACTAATGCTAGATTTTGACCTCCATTTCTGCTTTCCTTTCAAGACTGTTTCTTTGGTTGTGTCTCTCTTTCAGTCTTATGTATTTCCCTGACCACTTTTTATCTTGAAGTTGCACAGAACTTCTCTGTACTACCATTAGTTTCCCTTCTCCATATCCCTTCCCCAGCCAGTTCTTGGACTAGTAAAGCTTTTCTTGGTTTTTCAGATGTGACTTGAAAAGCTGAAAGAATATTTGTCTTCCCTGGAAGCTGCTGAAGTGAACAGGGGGTTATAGAAATGCATGGAGCGCAGCATTCTCAGGTCAAAAGTGCTCTTAGTTAATCAGTGCAGAGGCACATACGAGCAGGGGGGAGGTTGATAGGTATTTTGCTGAGCTGCAGTGTGATCCCTGCATTCCTGTGCCAGTGGAGTTGTGAGTTTGCAGGATGCAGTGATGCGTCTCATCTGGTGCAGATGCTTCTGTGGCATGGTTTCAGAGCTCCTCAGTTTGAGTTTGCTTCAGTTGTTTAACCTGCAGTTTACAACAACTTGCATAAATTGCATAACCACACATTTGCACTACAGAAGATTTGAGGACTTTTGCCTATTTGACACACATGCATAGGACAAGGACAGTAACACCAGTGACACCATGGGATGCCATAGTCAGGAATACCCTCTCACCTTGGGGAAAGAGATGCTTAACCTACTTTAGTTAGTAAAAGCAATGAGTACATGATCTTTATTTAGTCTGTGTTGTCTGGGGTCCTTCCATGCCTGCACTGATTCACCTATGGTCTTGTATGGTATCAAGGGATAGGCAATGAAAGGATGCTGTTGGATATGCATGGACTTTCAGGTGATAGAAGATTAGTCCAAAGAGATGGAGCTTGGCAGAAAGCTGCACCAGAGCATCATTGTCAAACCTTTCTTGGAGATGCTGGTGGAGCATGGCCTGGGGTCTGCAGACCATGGCCCCACAGAAAGTCCCTCCAGCCACATGGTTTCCAGTTGCTGCAGCAGGAGCCAGGGAAGCTGTTGGGAGATAATGTTATTCCTTCCCCTTCCTAGTGTTGTTGATCGTCCGAAAAGGCTATTTCAATAAAATTCCCATGACACAGGACTAGTGAACACAGGTTATAGTACAGGGCTGCTGTTGTGCTGGGACCCTGAGCCCATGCTTCCCAGATTTCTGCTGATTGGCAGCATCTCTTCTACCATGGAACAGGGAAAGGGCCTTGGATTTTTCCTGGCAGCATCTCCCATAGCAGCCAATGGGTAGTGCATTGTCAACCCCCAGCTACAGCCTCATTTACTTTGTGTGGCTGCCCAGCACAATGTCCCAAGGAGCTCTGGCAAGGTTGAGAAGTTTTCCACCAACTATGTCCTGAAGCTATTTGCAGTTGGACTGAAAAAGTGAATTAAAACAATCAATCAAGCCAGCTATGTAAACTATAATTTTTAGTGGTTGGCAAGGTAGATTTGTGATGTTAGTCCTGGGCTCTCATTTTGCTTTTATTTTCCCTTGCTGTAACCTTCCTACAACCTCTTACCCCAGTCCTGTATCTGTAATGGACTAGCCTGGAACAGGCTGTAATTATTTAAGCAAAACTGGTACAAAAAGTGAATGTTGTGGCTAATGAGGAAGTGCTGGGAAGAGGTGCCTGTTCCCTTTAGACCACACCACCAAGGATGTGCTCCTGTCCCTGGCTCTGATGGAAAGATTACAGCTGTTTTCTTGGTCCTCACTGACTGCATGAGGGTTTGGTTTTCCCTTTGATGCTTCCAGTGACCAAGAGTTTGAAGGGATTTGCCTCCAGCCATAGTTTTTCTTGTTTTTTTTTCTTCCAACAACAAAGTTCTCTAAAGATAAAATAGAAATTGCTGGAAAAAAAAAAGTGTAAAACTTAGTTTTGTTATATCTTTTTTCCTTTTTATATACTTTTCCTCTGAAATAGCTCTAGCAAAAATTTAATCTTAGCCTGTTTAAGCTACTCTTTAGAGTAGAAAGTATAACCTGACATAGAGGAAAAAATATCCAATTTTTAAAATAGATACACAGATAAGTTGTGCCTGGGACATCTAAAACCATATTTTTGACACATTTTGTAATGGCAGGTGAGAATATGATCTATAATTCTATCAAGATTGTTTTCATCAGAACATTTCTCATTTATTTTAAATTTACCAGGAAGAAATACAGCCTTTGTTTCCTTCGTTAAATTGAAAGTCCAGGCTAGAAATAAATAATATTGTCAGAAGTGAGAAAAATTCAATGGTTAAAGGACTTCTCC
>JANHGN010017628.1:0-45007 GCA_024605025.1 Megaceryle maxima | reverse complement strand
AGCATACAAAACATTACCTACTTTATATATATATAAGAAAGGAAAAAAAAAATTACATACACATAGATTAAAATGTCCTATATTTGCCAATGTATTTTATTGACCAAATTTGCTATATTAAGAATTTGGTTATCTCAGCGTAGTCTCTCATGGTTTATCATTCCAGTCAAGATGTTCAAGAACTCATGCTGCTAGTAATAAAATAACCTTGGTAGTCCTGGAAGTACAACACATGATAAAATTTTACAGTATACCTTTATAAATTTAAAATACTCCTTCCATCAAGGAAGGTCAGCCTTTTACTTGTTTTATGAAGAAGGTCAATAGCAGAGTTGTTTTAAGGGTAGAGAAACTCACCACTGAACAGACAGTGATGGGTTTTTTCCCAATGTGGAAGTGATCATGCCCCAGTTAGACACATTTTGTGCAAACAGAAAGAAAGTCCAACAAGTGGTTGCATATTCTGGGTACTTGTTAAGTGTCTGTTTTTGAAAGAAACAAAAAAAAAAGGATGTGAAAAGATTATTTGAGTGGTTAAAGAAAGACAGTATTTTGCTCATCAATAGAAATGAGTTTGGTACCAAAGCAGTTCTGATTAAGAGGTGGTGTAAAAACCTCTGTAAAAAAAAAATATTTAACAAGGGTGTAAGGGAAGCTGATAGAAGTAATTACCTGGACATAATGAAATGCAGACAGTTGCTGAGGGAAGATAAAACCAGAAATTTAAAAAAAATTGTAACTAATGAGGTTAGGAAGTTGTCTGCCTTACCCAAATAACATTTATCTTAAAACCTTATTAAATGACACATCCAAAAAATATCTATTATCAGTTTGCAGCAGTGATCAACAAAGATATGATTTTTTCTTGACCCAGAGTTCATCACATTTTATATCCACAAACATTATGATTTAGACACCTGTCTGAGATGAGTCTCCCTCTGAAGGTGCCTGTTTCTCTTTACTGCTGGTAAAAGGAGCTCTCAGTGATGGGCTAGACAAATTCTGGATGAAGCTGAGATTAATCTCCCCTCCTGTGGCATTGCAAGAATTTTTAGTCTGTTACGAGTTTAGGTTAACAGCCATCAAATTTTAGAAGGAAATAACAATGATGCTCACTTTGGGTTTGTTGATCTGTTTTGCTTTGCTCATGTTGTCCAGATTTCTTCCATAGGCGGGAACGTCCTTTATAATAACAAATAAAACAACACTTGCAGCTGCAGGTTGAGGCTTTGTGAAAAAATCTCTGCTGTCACGTGCCCCCTGATTAAACTGCAATGCACCCATAACGCCTTTCTGCTCATGCACAGGGAGGGTGTCCTAAGGATGCCCAAGGTACGGATGAAGTCTGTCTCTATTAGCTGTAATGCCTACCCTGGTGGGACAAAGGAGAGCACAAGGCTTTACATATTGAAGATGGAGCAGTTCAAGAGTAGGGTGAAGTCCTCTACAGAAGAGGTGACACTGTGGTGGTAAGGCATTGGGACACTGCCTGCCTCATCTTCTGAGCTGAGTAACAGTGCTAGCAGAGACCTGCTTAAGTGCTTGGAGGTGTAGAAGGGAAGTCTGTGATGTTGTGAAGAAGCAACTGCTCCTCTCCATTCTCTAAAACTGGCCAGAACATCAAAGACAAGTATATAGGGCAATAAGCTGCTTTCCTCATGGCTGTCAGTGACCTGCCTTTAGGACCAATGGGCTGCCAGTGATTTTTGGGTTATACAACAGGTATTTTGAAACTGGAAAGGAGGATTTCTAGAAACTACATATAAGGTGTGGTATTCAGGTCAAAAGTAAGACCCCTAAAGTTAGGTGCCTACATGTAGATACCTACATGTAGACTTGGCATCTAGACTTTTATAGTATTTGACATTATAGTCAATGGAGCCTAAAGTGGGGTAAACTGGCTGCTCAGCTGAATCAATCTTTAGGTCATTTAGACTACATTGGCTAGGGGTGGGATGCAGTGTTCTAAATGCAGGTGCCTTTCACTATTTCAGAGGTCCTAGGAGGTCCCAGGGGGTCTCTAGAATGTCTCTGCAGACATTGTGGTGTACCCACCAGCCCTCTGCAGCCACCCAGGGGTGCCTCAAATGGCACCCAGCAACTCTGATTAGAGAACCAAAATTACCCTTAAAACACCACTAACTATGATGGGAGTTTATACACCCAGCATAAATGTAGACATCAAAAACTTAGGCTTCTTAATCTGAAATTGAATCATAACCAAGCTCTCACCAACACCATTCAGCAATGGGCACAGTATGACTGCTGCGTTTAAATGAAGTGTGCTGTATTTGTCACGGTAGCTAAGTGACTTTCCAGACAAATCTTTCTCCCCTCTGAGCAGGCAATCTTTTCAACCAGCCTACTTCCAGTCCCAATTGCTGGATGTTTTTCAGTTGTAAGATGGCAAAGGGAAAACCTTTCTAGTATGCCCTGAACAGGCAGGGAAGCGTGAACTCTGGCCACCTTGCTTACCCCAGCAGATGCTAGGGGACTTGCAGGCACAGTAGCTCTGTTCTGCTGTGCTTTCACCTCCCCCCTGCCTCAGTCAACGTCACAGCTTGACATGAGGACTGGATGGATGCTGCAGGGCAAGTACAACATGTGGGGCCAGTGAAAAAGCTGCTTTATTGAATGACCCATCATCTGAAATCCCTTATTTCCTCAGTCACCTTGGGGCAATAAAAAAAAAAATCTCTTTTTTTCCCCCCAAACCAGCTTTGCGATTAGTAGCTGTAATCAGATACTTCATTAGACTTTGGAAATGCTCTTAACTTCCTAGAAAATGAGTCTGTGGGGTCAATGCTGCCATGTTCACTCTCCCACATAGGTTGTCATTAAAGCACCTGTGGGAGGACCTCTCACCCCAGGTCCCTTTTTGGGTTCACCCTGCATGACAGATACTGTTCCAGCCTTTTTCATGGTGTTGTTTTTTTTTTTTTTTCTGGCCCCTGCCTGCACACTGGCCTTTGGCTCACTCAGATGCTGCAAAGTGCCTTCTCTCATTTTTTCACTTAGCTGCTGTGGACAAGTATATGTGTGTCTTTGGGCATGTGGGAGGAAGAAATGGTATTTAGAATTCACCAACTTTCAACTTCATATTACTGCCTGTAAAGCAACCCCCCAAATCATTTATCTCTAAGCTTCTGCCTTGATTCCGAGAGTTTTGATTTAATCTTAAAATATTTAATCATTTCCTTGGCAAATGATACTGAAATTGGACAGATGGTTTAAACTTAGCTCTCTTCCCTGGAGAAAAGCTGCTCAATTAAAACAACTGTAGCTCTCACACATTCAATTCATCCTTATCAGCCTGTCCCAATTAATCCTCTAAATGCAATGTTACATAATGTGGGATCCTGACTCCCTCATTTACTTTTCCATCTTGTCATTATTTCCTCCGTGTTTACTTACCTGCATAATGTTGTCAGGAGTCAGGAGAAAGCTGCTTTGTGGGAAGAGGTGTGTGAAATTTCCAAGCCACTTCTAAGAGCAAAAGGGAGGGATGTGCCTAAGCCATCACACTCCATCACTCATGCTTTCAGTCTCTGATGTTACTTTTCTTCATGGATAAATGATCTTTGCAAATCCTTAAAACAGCAGAAATAAATTTCTATTATGCTATTTTCTGTGTAGCTACATAATCTCTTTCTGATGCTAGTGGTGGAATTTCTTGGCTTACATGGTACTCACTGCTTGTAACAATGTGTTTTAGTATGTGCTGGGGGAGTGCAGTTTGTTTAGCTACAGAAAGGAGACAATTAGAACTGGGATCAAAAAGACCAGAGTAAATGGCCATAATAAATCCCACTGGAGACGGGGACCTTTAACATTGTTAGTCTTGTCTCTGTAGTACTACCTGCATCGTTTCACTTCACTGCATTATTAAGAACAATAATTTTGATTTAATAGTCCTGGATGTAATCCAGGCAGTCAGTGAGGGTGAAGTTCTGCCTCAAAGAGCACTGGCCCATGTTGCATGGCTGTGCTCCCACAGAGGGGTGCAGAGCAGGTCTGGTCACAGACACACACACACTGGGTCCCCTGACTCACTGCTGCCTGTTATCTTGGTTGTATGTTGGGCTCAAAGCAAACTTGGGTTTGTTGGGTTCAGGGTAGCTGGCAGTGGCTTGTGCTGGTGGTGGCTTGAGCTGCCATGGGGTCTATGTGGTCTTCATGTGCCCCATAGCCATCCAACAGTGTCAAGGTGAGTCTCCAGGGCCTGTGAGTAGGCTCCAATTGCACCCACTGAGAGAATTTCCTTGGTGTCCCACTGGAGGAGGATCTGGGCTCAGGGAAGAGCAAATTCATGCTTAGGATGGATTTGTTCAATCTACCTTCAGATTGTAAGAGAGGAGACTGCTCCAGAATGGCATCTTTGGCCACTCTGGCTTTGCTCAAAATGTTTCAAGCTAGGCACCACATAGTTACCTGTTACTGTTCCAGAGCTGATATGTAAGGCAATGAAACCAAAATATGAAGGACATTGAAGCTAGTCATGCTTTGAGTGTGAGGTTGGACTGGGGACCTCTAGGAATCCCTTCCAGCTTGAACTGTTCCATGATTCTGCAAACAGAGAATATTAAGTGAAATTATCCCTTTAATATTTTTATTAGCAAGGGCAATCATGAGGAAAAAAAATACAAATTCAACTGGATTTTTCCTCTAAACAAATGAGTAGAACAAGACAATCTGCTTTACATATTTATTTAAACACCTTCCTAGAGTATTGTTGTTTTGTTTTCTTTTTCCTTTGGCTGATAACTGTACTGAATGGTTGGCTGTATGGAGAGGGGAAAATCTCACATCTTTAAAAAATCTGGACTTTTCTTTGGATTCTACAGTAATTAAAATAAGGTTTTGTTAGTTTCCTAGAGCATTTTTTTTTTCTACAGCATTATTTCATTTAATGGCAGTTGAGAATATATTTGAAAACTGAGCCATGATAGCAGACAGAATACTGTGTTTGAAACTAAAGAGATTTGTGGGGAGCCACTGCAAAGTAGCTATGTGTAGAACTCTTTTACTTAGTCCTTATATCAAAAAGAAAAATTTATCTAATAATCCTGCAAGTCAGAAATAGAAACAATTTATTGACAGGGCAGGGGTTTTTTTATCTACTGTTTGTTTTTCCAGTGCTATGTCCAAGGCAGTATTAAATCTGGAAGGCAAGGGGAGACAGCTTACCTGGAGAATTATTCCACTGCTTCATTCTCCAGGAATTCTTCTGAGTATTCAGGACCTCTTAATTCCTTCCTGTTGTTTCTAGATTTATTTATATGTCTCACATACTAAATCATTAATATCCCTAAATGGCATATACTTGAAGAAAATCCAAAACAAAACCAAAGCAGATCTACAAGGCCTAAAACATCTGTAAGCTTTTCCATGATTTCTGTTACTTGGTCTAATCAGTGAACCTCTATAAATCCAAGTAGTTACAACTATGCACACAGTACTTCTTTGTAGTAAAAAGTCTGATTCTCTCATGTTTAGGTAATATGTTAGCAAGAGAAGTCTCTCTGTCATTTAAAAAGGGGAATTCTGCAAATATGGATTGAAATATCAATCTTGTTTTTATCATTCTTTTGTATTCTTCTCTTTTTTTGGCAAAAACATTTCAATCTAATTTTTCCCTGATGGAGTTGCTACAACAAGCTGAATTGAAACACCCACTTTTTGTGTCTCAGTCTCCCCAGCTGTAGGAAAATTATATTCTGGCCATGGAACAGTGTTGGGAAGTTTAATTTTGTTTAGATACACTGAGGGCCCTAGGGTGCTCTGTGACAATGAGTTTTGAAGGTATAAAGTCTTCTTGCTGCCGTTGGAACAATCTATTTAAAAATATTTGTAAATAAATGAATGGAAATGCAAACTCACATAAGACCCTGATTGTTTCATTCCAAGCAGTCAACTCTGAATGCTCCTAATTTGTGAAAATCAATTATGAAACACAACCATATGTCCCTGTAATTACAAGAAAATAGATGGAAGCTGAGGGGACCGGTTGCATCCTGTGCATGAATAAATATCCTCGTCAAAGATGTCGGCTGTAAACCCTCCTTGAGGGAATTCAGTCCAGTCACACACCCGTGGGCTTCCTTTGTGGCATCCTGCCATAGTGCTTACGTATTGGGGTGCCATGAAACTAAATCCTCTGAAAAGTATTTTCAATAATAAGCTGCTGTTGCTTTAGCTCAGAAGTGGAGGAGTGAGGGCTGTTTTCAGTGGTGGCTGGAACACCCCTCACCCTCTGTCTTTTAACAGTCATCATTAGCTCTCATCGTCAGGTCACCTCTGAAATCTGGGGAGCACTAGGGATTACAAGGGGATGTAACATGCAAGCTTGTAATATTACAAGCACAGCAGTCATTTTTTGCCTCTTGATATCTTAGGTCTCACAAGTGATGATCTTTGCAAAGTCCAGTGTTGGAATGCACAGGTGACAAGAGCATCTCAATGCTTCTGAGGGAGGTATGGTGGAAGAGATTGGTGTTGGCTGATATGGTGCTTACTCTTGGCCCTGTTTGTGTTGCTTTTTTTGTTGTTGTTGTTGAGGATGGCTCCCAACTCTCAGCCCTGTGAAAGCTAAGCTGGGGGTTTGGGGGTGTATGATATGTAACACACTGGAGATAAGATCCTGACCAGGAGCCTCCATTCAGTAGGGAGATAATACAGACAGTGGAGTTGCTGAAGGATTTCTCCAGATTGTATAATACAAGCTGTTTTTCCCCTGTCACCACTGTCAAGCAGCAGGAGAGAGTAGAAGAGAGTCATATAGGTAAGTGGTGAAGCTTCAAATTGGTCCTGAGATGCTGAGGCTGAGTTGGAGCAGTTCAGTGCTGGCTCGGTATGGAGATGGCCTTGTGGAGAGCAGGGGCTGACAGCTGCTTGAGCCTTTGCTGCCAGGGTATTCTGGAATTTATTAGTCATTATCTTTAAGTTTTCTGCAGCCACTATCAAAGAAGAAATGTGTACATCTTTCTCAGACATTCTATTCCAGGATTAATTTACTGATGTGTGGAGTTAGTACTCCTATTCCCCACTGATGAAGCTGGAACAGAGCTCTGTAAGGGTCTTGGTGAAGGTCATATAGAGGTGGGCCATATCTGTAGCAACCTAATGACTTGCCACAGTTCTTTTGACTGCCTGTGCTGGGAGAGCAGCAAGGATATGATCTTCTAAAACAACAAGAAAGCCTAATGACTTATCTTGACTTGACCATGGGTGTGTGTGTGCAACTCTTTCAGGCTTTCGTCTGATCTCTGGGAGACTATTCCTGGTTATTGAAAGTATGTCATCATTCTGTTCTCCCTAGGACACTGGTGCCAGTCTTCATTGGTTGGTGCTTTCAGTTAAGTGACTGGCAGGAAAAAAGGATAGAAAGAAACCCCAAACTGAGTTGGTCATGTCAGGCTCAATATTACTGTATCCTCTTCATGACTGTCATCATCCTGCACGGAGCCTTTGTTATTAGAGATGATTCCTTGTGACAACGTGATTTAAAAATTACTGCACACTCTGACATTGCTTTGCACATCTGTGTGGCCATCTGTCCATCAAAGAGGCAGCTCAATAAGTGAATGCACAGCTGAACACAAAATCATATACAAGTCTTACACCCAATAATTTTATTTAAAAAGCTGTGCATGAAGCTCAGCTCCCTTCTTACTATTTTTTCCCTCTGGAGGCTCTGTTGTTTTTTAAATGTGCAGTAGCCAATATAATGTGTGCTTTACTTATTAGACTAATTGTTAAATATTTATTCTCTTTTTTTTAAGACCTTGACTATAATTAAATGACTGCTGTAAACCCTCTTACATCTCCAACAAACAGGGCAAACAGATTCAAAACTAAGCATGTCTAAGGAGCACAGAGTCAAGGCCCAGCAGTAGTCTGCCTACAGACTTCATGACCCCCCATTTTTCCCTTTTCTCTCTAGTCCCCCGGGTGTCCCCCATGATAACCTTTGGCATTTTGTACCCCGGGAGCAGGATGTTTCCCTTCCCGTGGTGTGTCAATAGCCATTTAGTTTTCTCTGATACGCAATTGAAAAATTCAGCTGGATAGTCCAATACCTGTGACTTAAATGTGTGACAAATGTGAACTGACTTTGAACAGTCATTTCAGGTAACCTGTCAAGATATTGAAGTTCTTGGGTCAATTTGAAAATGAGAGAAAAAAGCCGTTAATATCTGTGAATGTAAAATTAACATTGAAAAAGCAGTATGCCTTTAAACTGGGTAGATAAAGGAATATGGCTGATGTATTTCAAAACAGTTTGTGATGACTAGAGCAAGGTGAATATCGAATGCATAGCCCTCGTTTTATCAGTTTGGTTTTTTGTTTGTTTTATAAATTTGATATACAATATTCTTTTATTTCTACAAGCATCAGATGAAATTCACAACCCCAGAGAAACCCCTGCTCAGTGTTGCCAGCAGTTAGATTTGATTTTTGTATTTAAAACCTATTGTTGACATTCTCCAGTTAAAGGAATGATGGAGCTGAGAGGTTGGATGCAATATTACACAAACCCATCAGCTTAACTGCAGCCCACTGAAACGGTAAGTATTATGAGACATTCTAGCATCATGAAATTTGTCCGTGTCCTTAACTTGGGTGAAAAGTTGGAGTTTTGAAATGTTTGTGGAACAGAGAAACTGAAATATTTCTGGTGGGAAACATCAGACAGATTTCTTGAAATGCAGCATTTCAGTGGTGTCAAACCATGCCATGAATGTCAGGCGTTTTCATTTAAGAAGGTAAAAAATACATTCTGTCCTGTCCTGTCCTGCTTTGTTCTATCGTCTGTGCAATGGGAAGAGAAAAGGGTGGCTGGAGATGAAACAAGGCAATTAATTTTGATTTTGAATTATTCCGAATCTTTTTTTTTTTTTTTTCAATGGAAAGTATCAATGGGAGCTCTTCCTGAGAAACAGTACTTCTTTATACAGTGCCATTCACCATGTAGTTTAACAGTGGCAGATAAAATATGTTGTAACTTCCCCGTCTGCTCCTTCCTGACAGCACTTTTCTCATCCTCATCTCTCCTCCTGTGCCCCATGACATTGGCTCATCCTATGGCTGAGGTCCACAGCTGCTCTTGGCATTGGTTGCTGGAGCTATGCTGGGGCTCTGCTGGGATGGCCCCATCAGACATGGCACCTCTGTGTCAGGCAGGCAGATCCACCTGTAAACAAAAGGGGGATTTTTCTACCCAACAGATTCACAGCCTAAAGAGAGCCAAGGGCTCTGTGTCAACCCCTCTTGTGAACCTGGTTAAATACAGCTGGATGATATATCTTCGGAAAGGGAGAGACATGTGGCCTGGGATTGTTGTTTTCTCCTGCACACCAACTGGGGTTGGTCTGTTTTGTGAGGGATGTCTCTCTCACAGATGTGATAGCTATGTCTACATCCTCTTTGGACTGTGGTTGGGCAGAATGGAAGTGTGACACCTCTTCTCCTGGAGATTTCTATAGCTTTGTACAGGATGCCAGAGCAGCTTGTGGGGTTGTCCTCCAGCCTGTGGCCAAGAAAATAAGGTGGTCACTTGACCAGTAGGTAGAGCAAGTGAAAAGGCTCCAGTGGCAGTGGTGACCAGCATCTCCTTGTGGTAGCCTTGTCAGCCAACACAGCTACGGGGGGAAAGTGGTCAGCTTTTTACTGAGAACTAGATTTTAAAGTTATACAGAGAGCAAAGAGGATCTGTTAAGATTTCCTGTATGTGCTTTGGTGCCTGACTTGGACACTAATGGGAGTTAACTTTAATGTGATACTAGAAAATCCTACCAGCTGCCACCTTGCAGTCAAATATGAAAAACATGAGAACACAGCTGATGCAGTTGACACAGACTCACACTGGGCACAGCATGTTCCTGGCTTTGGAGGTCGATCCTCCATTCATAACCCAGATTGGTTCTTCTCAGCTTAAGATCTAAAAGTTCTTAAATAGATTTATCTCCAACTCTGTTTTCTCTGAGTCTGTAGGCATGGACTAGCACATGGCTATGGAATTTACAGAGACCTATTCAAGTGTTTTAATTATAACACTAGTTGTGCAGAATTTGGAACATTGGCTTTTTAATGAATTGCATTCAAAAGGACTAATTAGTATTCCAACTGGGTGCTGTTTGTGTGTGTGCCTCTCTGCCACACTAAGTACTGCTAACAAAGCACAACACTCACATCTGTCCAAGATATTAATCATTCTTCGGTGAGAGAAAATACCATATTTTAATCATTGTGCCATTCTACACATCCCATTAATTAGCATTCATGCAGTACGGAGCTTGCACTGGGCATGCAAGTCTACGGAGGCAAAGGCCATGCCACAGGTGGTGGCCACCAAAAAGCAGGCTGGGGATAGAGGCTAGGAGAAAATTGAAGTTTCACTCCATAGACAAGACAAGGACAAAGAGGGTTTTCCACAGACTTGGTCAATTCTAGTTAAATGTGGTTGAGGTAGGGATCCTCTTTGCAGGACAGCAGGGTGCCTGGCACTTCTGACATGGTTGTTTTGGGGAAGAAGCAGAAATCATCCTGTTCTTACTCATATTGTGAGAATCATCAAATATTTGGGTCTGCTGCAGGCTTCACACACCCTAAGCCTCCATCTTGTGCTTTGGGAGTGGTGGGAGAATAAATGGAAACCATGGGGGCTGGATAGGGGCTGGATGGCTGCAAATCTTGCTCGTGTTGACTCCAGTGCACATTTCCTCTCTGTGAGGGGCTTACAGGGCTGTGGCTGAGGGGGACACTTATTAATGGCAGGCATTGGAGAGAAAAATTGGATTTCATTGATGTGACTGTATGTAACCACTGTTTATCAATCTTTCTGAAAGCCCAGGCATTGGCGATGGTAAGGGAAAAATGTTTTGGTTATACATAGGATTAGCTGAGCAAATGTGATCATTTAAAAAATAAGTGAAGATCTGATCAGAAGACTGCAGTGTCAGTGGCTTGCTTGACTGTTATGATATGCTATGTTTTCATTTCAAATTCAGAAACGATACAGATAATTTTTCTGCACTGAGGGCAAAGATCTGTTTTTTATTCTTTCAAGAGCTGTTTGCTTGACAAGGGATAGACTCGATCAACAGATAAAGAAACTCTCATTAAAAGTGTGGTGAACCCTCTTGCCTTCCCTGGCTTTTTGACAACACTCAAGCTGAGCAAGGAAGCAGGATCATAGGGCAGAGATGGAGAGGTGCTGGTGACACTGCTGCAATGCTGCCCAGCTGCCACAGGCAGGCTTGGCCAGGTCACATGCAGCTGTCAGATGTGCACCCATCACCCAGGGGATGGCTTTGGGGCACTGCTGGAGCAGGGTCATCTCTGGAGGGGATCAACCAGAGAGGAATGCATGGTGAAGCCCAGCCTTTGGCTTTGGCTTTGAACAAGAGCTCCTGAATTAGCAAGCTGGTGGGTTAGTGTGCTTCCTGCACTGGCATTGTGCTCCTTTGCTGCCTGGGCTGGCTCAAGGAGGAGGATATTAATATTAATGTAGCATTTATTTCTCTTGTGTTCTTGACATTCAAAAAAGTGAATGCATAATATACAGAGGTCAAGGTAGGCTAGTCCTGCCATTTCAGAGAGAACAGGAGATGAAGACAGAATAGCTCTCTTCTGTCAGTTCAACATTTCCATAAGGGTATTTCTGACTTAAACTTTTTATCTCTCCTGGTGATTTCTAGGCATTGCTCTATGCATCTGCACACACATATACTCACAAATACACATATATATGCATTTATACTTCCATAGCTTAGGACACTAGCTTGGTTGCTTTGTAGTTCTACACTCACACACAGAGGAATATATCTTTGTTTTAGTTAGTGATCATGGAGCAACTACTAACAAGCCCCTAAGATCCTAAAATGATAAATCTCTTTTATCCAGAGATATGAAGTTTCATTTTGGATGAACAATCCTCCACACATTTCGGTTCCCAATGATCCATTTGTAGCTTATCAATTAATTTTCCTATTTCTGCTCTGTGGAGATATGGAATTCATTTCCTGCTGGAGAGGTTACTGGAATGATAATGCGCAGGTGGCTTGAGGTATAGCATAAATATATTATGCTTTGGTATGTCTCATTTATTATGTAGATATGCATACTCTGTGCAGCTGAAACAGCTTGATACCGCAATGGGGCTGTACATTGGCTGGCAGTCATTTGTGAGGAGAGGAGGTTCAATAATGCAAGTCCTGTAGTGAATGCAGAAGCTCTGGCTTCAAAGAGCGTGCCCTTCCTACAGAAGCTAGAGAATATGAGGATTATGAGGTTGTTCCCATCATTCTGGTTTGATGGCATTTACCAGTGCTTGCAGGCAGTGAATGAAATGCAAGGGAAAGGATTCAAGACCTCTCTTATTGCGAGGGCTGTAATGGTGTTGTGTGCCTGCTGTCCTTGGAAAGACCCTTTATTTCCTGATTTTTGTATAGCAGCCCTCATCTACTATCCTTAGAGGAGTAAGGGAACGTTCAGGCACTACAATTCAGTGCCCATATTAGCATGGGGGCATTTGAATAGCTATCTGCTCACTAACTATGGGGCCTTTAAGGTGTTTTTATTGGAAAGGTGACCTCTCTCAGATTCTGTTGGCTGTATTTTGGGAGCGAGATTTTCATTGTTGTGGGAACTGAACCCAAAGAAATCCTAGTTCCATCCAGAAGACTTTGGAGAACAAGTCTGTCTTAGTTGTCCTGAGATCATTGCTTTGGAGGGGCTGTGTCTGCCGATCCCTGAATCCTGCAGCTGTGGTATCATGAAAGAATCACTGCTATATTGAGGGGAGGGCATTGGACTTGGTCATGATTTTACAAGCAGAAAGCCTCAAAAAGGCATTAAAAAAAGTACAGGGAAGGGGTGACACATTTTTTTGTTGTGCTCTGTGCACTTTTTGACGTTGTGTCTGGGAGGTATGTGAAGAACTGATTTGTCACCCTGTCCCAAAATGAGAATTGCTCATTTGTAGGCTGGAGAAGCTGCTTGTTTGCATGCTGTGTGGTGTTAGCTGGTCCTGAGTGATGCTCAGGTTCCCCAGGAGACCTGGCTTCAGGTGTCAGGAGTGGCTCCCACTCTGAATACTAATACTGGGTTGTCAGTGTGTTTGATTTGTAAACAACCATGATTGCAGGAAATATTTTACACCACAGTTGGTTTCTCAACCTCTTTAGATAGGTTCAGCCATAAACCAGGCAATTCCATGAGAGTGACTCTTTGCACAGGGTTTGGCAGCATTGCTGAGGGACTCGCAGCTCTAAACAGCCCTTCCCTTTTGTCTTTTTTTTTTTTTTTTCCCTACACTCTCTGTTTTGCATTCAGCTATACTCAACAAAAGCAGCTGAGACAAATCTGCCACTGCTGCTCACTTCACAACAATTTGCAAAACAGATCTGAGCCTGAACAGTTGTTACACAAACTAGGACTCAACACGCAACTGAAAACTAGAAAACAAACAAACAACATGCAGCACACTGTTGCACTATGTGCCTTGCCATGAGACAGGTTTGAGGAGGGATGATGGCTCTTTTTTTCCTCAGAAAGGGAGGCGGGTTGCCAGCTGCCTTCCCTGTTGACAGAGCAGCAAAGGCCAGGAGAGGCTGGTTCTGCCATCAGATCAGTGGGAGTGCCTCCCAGTGCCGTCATGAGTGGCAAAGAGCATCCTACAAGGGCAGAGTTTGGCATCATTATAACTAACTCCTGGAATTGTTTCCTCCATTTGCGTTTGACAAGATGTTAAGAGATTAAGCTGTCTAAATGCCTAAAGCTTTGAATGGGCCCATAAATAATAAAATAAAGATTCCTCAGCAAAGAAAATACCTCCCAGACATCAAGAATTGCTAATACATCAGGGGGTGCTCTGAATACATTTCAGAAAGGGAGGAAGGGGCCATGTGATGAGCAGATGGGGGATTGTTATTACAATGGCCTTATCTCCCTTATACTTAGGAAAAAAAAAAAGTTTCCAATGAGCTTCTTCTCTCTTGCATGCCATGGAAACAGTAGTTTCTGCCAGAACAAACACTGTGCAACCTAATGACCATTCTCTTGAAAATACCACTATAAAAAATTCAACACCTGTGAGCGGTTTATGAAGTCCTGGTACAGCCTGACCTAAAAATTCAAATCAAAATAGTTTTTTGCCTATTCACTTTGACTGAAAGGCTGATGCACAGCTGTTTGTTTGGAAACTGGTTGATTTTTCTGCTCTTTTAGTTAATGACCAAAACCAAAAATAGACAAATTACTATTTGAGTCAAATGACTCAAACCGTGAGCTCCCTTGGACAACCTTGATCTTGGTGAGAAAAAACCCTCACTCTGCTTCTCTGGTGGCCTTCTTTCATCCATCTGCAGACAACAGTTGTAGCAGAAAGTGCTATTAGTGTGTGCTAGCTTTCTATTAATAATGCATATATTAAAAGTGCCTTTTCTAAGGTCTGCATACATTTTCCATACAGTAGAAAAGTGATGACAAACAGAATTTATCCCTGTTCTTATAGATATTTGCTCTTTGTCCCACAGCAGAGAATTGATCATGCATCCCATGCCTCTCCCTGCCCCTGGGGCCTGATGGATATGGAAAGGAAGGGTGTCTTTGTGGCTGCCACCAGTTATAAAGGGTCATTCAACCCTTGTGTATCAGAGGGAATGGATGGGATTTCAGTATTTTGACTGTATACAGCACAGAAGAAGAAAGAATCTTCTGGAGCCAGCAGGCTAGCCTTCCAGTGGGCCCTGCTGCTACCAAGTTGTTGGTATTAAAGGAGTGAATGGTAAAACAGTGAGAGACTTTAGTCTTTGCTGGTGGTTCCACTGGTGGTGATGTATTTCTTGTCCTGATGGCAGAACATCCCTGTAGTGTAGAAACTCTTTGTTATCAGATTGTCTTTTATGATACATTTGTTCTGGAAAACAGTTGCTACAGTTTCTGTTGCTACAGAAAGTTGCAACTTTTGGGAGAAATATCGAAACTGAAATATTTCAGATCAAAATGGCACATTTCCACAATTAACAAGCCAGGGCAATAAACTTAGTCCTGTCTAAGGAATGAGATAGACAGCATTTTCTGAAAAGGCAGCCCTTTCTCTTCCTTTCCTGGGGAGGTGTGTGGTGTGTCCAGGGGTATCAGGATTGCAACAGGTCCAGATTTTAACTTCCATATGGCACATCAGTTTCACCACAGTGACTGGGAGACACTCTTGAAGACTGGAAGAGAGCAAATGCCAATCCCACCTTCAAGAAGGCAAGAAGAGAGGGCTGGGGAACTCCAGAGCCTCACCTCAGTCCTTGCAAAGATGAAGGAGAAAATGCTCCTGGAAATCATTTACAAATACCTGAAGGGCAAGAAGGTTATCAGGAGTAGTCAGCAGGAGTTTACAAAGGGGAAATGACTAACCTGGTGGATGAGGAGAGAGCAGCATATACTGTTTACCTTGACTTTGGTAAGGCTTTTAACAATGTCTCCATTAATATCCTCACAGACAAAGCTGACAAAGTGCAGATTAGACAAGTGGGCAGTGAGGCAGATCGAAATCTGGCTGAAAGACTGTGCCCAGGGTAGTGATCAGCTGCACAAAGTTTAGTTGGGAGCCAGTTACTAGCAGTGGACCCCAGGGCTCAATACTGAGGTGAGTATTGCTTAACATCTTTGTTAATGACCTGGAAGATTAAAATAAAAAAATAATTAAAAAAAAAAAAATTCTCAACATATGAAAACACTTCTTTCCTGTGAGAGGAGTCAAACATTGGTACAAGGCTGCCCAGAGCAGTTGTGGAATCTCCATCTTTGGAGACTTCCAAAACACAACCGGACAAAGTCCTAGAAAACCTAGCTGATCCTACTTGAGTTGGGGAGTTTGACTAGATGATATGAAGAGGTTGCTACCAATCTCTACTCTTCAGTGATATTTTAGTAAACATTTGCTTGCATGTGATAAATAAAAAAGGCTTTCAGGGAAATTATTACCTTAAGTGCAAAACTGGAAATACGAATGATAAAGAAACCCTTAAAGCAGCCCCCCGTATATTGGTCCAATATTCACCAGTGACGAGACCTGACAGGTCTGAATGTTTTTTAAATTGCCACCTGGCAGAGATCTTTATCTGAAAGCAGTGGCTTTCAGATGCATTCTCTGTGCTGTTTACACTATGAAAAATGGAAACCCAACATTCCTCCACATGCAAGAAAACATGTTATTCCCCAGATAAAATGTCTGTCTTGGTTATTTTTTGAAAGCAGCACAGGGCAGATATGTATATGCAAAGCTTAAGAGACAAAGGAATTTTTATGATTATTTGTCAGGCACCACCTTGTTTCTAACACATTATAAATGAGTAAACCTGTCACTGAGCTGAGATAAATTGCTTGAAGTTCCTGGGAACTTATTACTGGCAACCTTTACTTCACAGATCTGACCTGCTCTTGCTGAATTTTCTTGGCTGTCTGTGGTGTGCAATGCTCAGATCCCTCATGGATGGCTCCTCCATGTATTGCAGTATTAAGCTCAGAGTTGGATGATGCATTTTTTCTTTCACTCTAGCTTGCATATGAGACATAAATAGCTACATAAACACAGTAGTTACTTTAGATTGACTTTATAATTTCCACCTACACAAGAGGTGGTCTTTTCAACCCTCCCCCCATTGCAGTCCATGCTTATAGTATGCTTTGGATCATCGTCAGTCATAGAATCATCACAGAATCATAGAATGCCCCTGGTTGGACCTCCAAAGGACATCTAATACAACCACCCTGAAGTGAGCAGGGACATCCTCAACTAGATCAGGTTGCTCAGAGCATCATCAAGCCTGACCTTCAATATCTCCAGGGATGGGACCTCCCTGGGAAACCTGTTCCGGTGCTCCACCACCCTCATAGTAAAGAACTTCTTCCTAATGTCCAATCTAAATCTACCCTTCTCTAGTTTAAAACCATTGCCCCTCATCCTATTGCTACATGCCCTTATAAAAAAATCCATCCCCAGCTTTCTTTTGACCCCCTTCAGATACTGGAAGGATGATATAAGGTCTCCCTGAGATTTTCTCTTCTCCAGGCTGAACAACACGAACTCCCTCATCCTGTCCTTGTAGAATAGGTGCTTCAGCCCTCTGATCATTTTTGTAACCTCTGCCGAGTTGCATCTTTTATTTCTCAGTATCAGTTTTTCATTCACTCAGTCAGGGAGGCACTGAAGCAGTTGTTCTTTGTTTGCCTGCAGTTACTTACATAGCCATGGAAAATGTATAAGTATTATGCACCAACTATAATGACAGGCAAGCAAGGTACTAATTCTTAAGCCCTACTCTTGCTAGAGTAATGATTGGAGGAACATTGGCACCCTCCTGTTTCCATTGGAACTTAGTGTGTAATGTGTGGGCATAAGACAATCCTTGTGTTTACTAGCTTGCAGAAGATGAGTCTCACATTTTCAGTTCTGTGGGATTGACTCATCTATTTACAAAAGCCTTGAACTGCCCAGAATGGAGTGGCAGAAACAGTGCAAGTCAATGCAGGTTAATAGTAGGACATTTGGAAGTGCCCAAGTCCTGCTTTGAAAGGTGAAACAGACTGTTCAGCATTCAACTCTCAACTCTCTAAAGACTGGAGAGGGCCTGTTTACAAAGGCCTGGAGTGAAAGGACAAGGAGTAATGGTTTCAAATTAGAAAGGAGTGGATTTAGATTAGAAATAAGGAGGAAATTCTTTACTGTGTGGGTGTTGGAGCACTGGAAAAGGTTGCCCAGGGAGGTGGTTGAGACCCCATCCCTGGAGACATTCGAGGTGGGACTTGACAGAGCTCTGAGCAACCTGCTCTAGTTAAGGATGTCCCTGCTCTCAGCAGGGGGGTTGGACAGATGACCTCTAGAGGTCCCTTCCAACCCAGACATTTCTATGTTTCTGTTTCATTATCATTCAACTTCAGTTAGCCTCAGAGATGTTGAGATCACCTTTGAAAATGGACCTTTAGGCTCTGAAAGAAGAGGTATGATGTTGAAAATATTGCCTTTGGTGTTTAAAGAAGAGGCTCCCTATATTTACCTGCAAAGTATGCAGGTCAGCCAAGTCAGAGCACACATACAGCCTTTACAGGGAATCAGATTCAGAACTGTCGTGCTTACTGCTCCAGTGCAAATGAATATACTAAACTGTATTTTAAGCCAATTAATCTTCCTTCTCATGCCTTGAAAAAACCCTAACTCAGATGCTGTTTCAAAACCCATCCCACTATTTCATGCCTGCTTTCACCTTTAAACATCACCTTTCTGCTTTCAAACTGTTACATACATAACCTTTATGAATACTGCAAACTACCTTGCATTTGAGGGGCAGAAGAGCCAGCTGGTGCATCTTGCAAATAGCATCTCTACACCTACATCTGTTTGATGATATTTTGTACTGCGTATACATAAAAATATGCACAACTCATTTCTCTGTTATTGATAAGAAGGCATAATCAGCTCTGAACACTTAAGCAAAACTAAGTATCTATTATTTTTTAAGTGTATAGGAAAATGGAGACTTTCAGTGTGAAGGGCATTCATGTGTCTGAATCAGGTTGAAAGGCAACAAGAGCTGAAGGCTGATTTTCTTTGCACACCCTCCAGTCACGTCTCTCTGTGTCAAAAGGTGTCCTGGCTCTGTTGGACCTTGATCATGTGAATATCTTCAGAAGGCTATTTGGTGAGATGTGGTGAGATCTGCATCCCTGATTTCTCAGATGTTGCTGTCTGGGCAGTTGACTTCCTCCATGTGGTTCTCTGGGCGTTTGACTCCCTGACAGCAAACAGGTTCCATCAGTAAATGTCTGATGGGTAAAGCCACTTGTGCCTCCATCCAGATAGGCAAGTAGGGTTCAAGTGTGTTTCCCCGCTCCATGCCGTGAGACATCTCACTTCAGGAATAGCCTGCTGGTGTCCACAAGACAAGAATCCCTTGGACCACACAGGGCAGACCCTGCTGCCTTGCCCCTGTGGTGCAGAACAGGATGTGAATGTAAGACAGGGAGAAGGCTCCGACCTGGAGTAGCTGATGGCAGTGGCTGGTTTTGCCTGCTCTTTTTGGGCTTGTGGGGCACCGAAGAGCAGCAAGTCATACAGTGAAGTGGTTGTTCTTCCTAGGGCTGCTTGCCCCTCCAAAATGGAAAATACCTGGTATATCTCTTAACACCAAGTCACTTGAAAAGACTGACCCATCCAATGAAATTCCTGTGATGAATCCCACTGTTTCCACAGAGATCCTCAATTTTACATCTTAGTGATGCCAAAAGAATCAGAAATAGCTGGAGTGTATTGTTATGCATTTCAGGCCTTTCATCACTTGATAAAATGGAATGTTTAGAATGGAATAGAATGGAATGGAATTGAATTGGAGTATTTCAGTTGGAAAGGACCTACAATGATCATCTTGTCCAAATCTAGTCCATGTTACTGTCAACATGTCTGCATCACAAGGGGAGAATCTCAGTAGTGAATTTCTTATGGCCTAGCTGAATGAAGGCAGTTTCCAGGACACCGATCCTCATGATGAAGCAGCTTCTGTCTCTCGATCCAGAAAGCTCTGCAATTTGTCATTTTGGAAAACCAGCATCTTAGCAACCACTCGGGGTGCCCCACAGCCCAAAACTGCCTACCCCTGTAGATACAATGCCTTATGGTGAGGTTTCATGTGATGTTGCTGCCTGACGCTTTCCAGCAAGCTGCTTGGACAGATTGGTGCTCCACTTTGGTTGGCATCTTCTGAATAAGAATGGTTACAAAGCACCCTCTTGCCTACAGCTGGCAGGTGAGAGGACCTTTGCTGGCCCCAGCATGGTCCTGCCAGCTGTCCAGAGCCTGGGTGTTTGGTGGGGCTGTCTGACCATGTTGTCAACTAGCACTAATATCTGTACCAACATAGTCAAGTTCTTAGATAAATTGGTGTGGTTTCCCAGAAATGCTGGGAAGGAGCTGGCAAGCAAAAGAAACTTTGCAGCTGAAACCGCTACCAACTGTCTGGCCAGACCCCTGGGAAAAGTCACAGGATACAACAAACTTGTCCTTTATCCATAAATGCCAGGTTACAGCTAGATAGTAAGACAGAAACTTGCTTAATTTGGTGCTCATGTTTCCTGTTGAATGTGACATCAACTTCTTCTTTCTCTGGCATAAAACAATGATGAACTGAAAGTTAAAGCACCTGATCAAATGTCTTTGTTTATTTTTCCTGGTTCAGGGCCAATACTAACCTTGAAATGCTCAGATTTAACTGATTAGATGCGCTGCACAGGGAGTAGGAGAACGGAAACTGGAGCAGACTGGAGCCCAAGCCAGCTGTTGGCCAGGTCCTCACCTCTGCCAAGCTTTCACAGCTCAACATGACGTGGACAAAACTCCGCCATCTCTCTCCTCTTCCTTGCCAGCCCCAGGAGAAGGGACAACTCCGTGTGCCCAGAGCCACAGGGCTGGCTCTGGCCAGAAGCAGCTCAGCTTCTTCTCCCAAGGCAGCTCCCAGGGCCATGGAGATGAAAGCACAATTCTGCAGGCAAGTGTAAGACCAGAAGTCCTCACAGCTATTACTGATGCTTAAAAAAGAAAAAGGCACCCCCCCCCCCATTTTCCAAAACCTGTGAAGTGTTATTCCACCTCCTTCCACCTTCTGTCTTTGTCCCAGCTGGCACTGGGCTGAATTCAGGTGGTAGAAAGAAAAATAGGAGCTTTAAAAAGAAATTGGTCATTTTTGTCTTCATTTTTCCTTGGCATGAAAATATGTGAAATTCTGAGAGAAACTTTTATGTGTATTTTTTTCCCATGTATTAAAAGAGGAAGGATTTCCCTTTTTTCCCTGTTGCTAAAAGTATTTTAGAACTTGCATTAGTTACAGTTTCTGTAAGCATAACCTTCATTTTGCTTAAATGTCATTTACTTCCAGAATTTGAATTTGTCCCCCACATATTAGAGTTACATGAGGAGGCAAGAAATGCATTTATTCTTTGTGCAGTGCTGTTTCATCTCTACCAAATAGTTATTTAAGACATTAAGTAACATTACTTGAAACTAAATAATGCATTTTCAATTATTTTATGATATCCTTAGCAGTATTTTCTCCCAACCATGTTATTTTATGTGTTTTCTATTAAAGCAGGGATCTAAGACCACAGAAATCAGCTTAGACTATGTGAGAACTAATGATGTTGACACAACATCAGTAAGGCACATGAGGGCAAAAGGTGCTGTAGGAATATATGGTATTGTTTGGAGCATGCGATATCCAGTGTTCAGAGATATTCCTGTAAGTTGACAGTTCTTCTCTTATGCCTAAACTCTTGTGGTTTTCTCAGACCTTGCTGTCAGATTTCAAGATCTTGGTGTGTGCTGGTGTTTGGGCACAGATTTATGGAGAATATTACCAAGCTGAAACAGAATCTGTCAGGAAATGTTTGTGCTGTTATATCTATGAAACATGGATAATCTCAAAGGCTCAGGGACTGTCATGCCAGCCTCAGTGTTTTAATTAAAAACATCTTCAAGCTAATTGGTCTGCTGATGTATTTTCCATATGCTCTTCTTGTAAACTAGTCTGCTGTTGCCATAAAATCATATAATTGCATGGTACAGTGATAGCATCTTCCTGAGAATACCTGGTAATAACCAAGTTTTATAGGGAAACATATCTTAGCATTCACAAAGGCCACCGCCTCTGTCATTTGTATGCCTTGAATTTTTGGAGCTGAAAAATAGAGCAGTGCATCATTGACAATATTTACAATGCCTCAGGGAGAAGTTTTAAATGATGGCTCTTCCTGTGATGTAGTAAACATTAGGGCTGGTTGGCAAAAGATTTTTCCCCTATCATAAAATTTCTGTCTCAGACTTTTCTTTAGCAGAAATTCCTATGTAGTGAACTAATTATTTTTCATTGGAAAACATTATGAGAAAATTTTCAAGGATGCTCGTCATGAAAAAGGAAGCTCTGGGTGTAAGCAATATATTCAGCTGAATGATACAGGTGTCTGGTGTAAACATGAATGGTGCATGCTCAAATGAGAATGGCGAGATTTTTGGACACATAGAAGGGAATATTTGCTTTTTTTTGTTTGTTTGTTTTTTGATTGTTGGTATTTTTGTTTTTGTTTTGTTTTGTTTTAATAAACTGACATTGTTTTGCAATTTAAAGAGGAATTTAGGAAAACCATCCATGCATATGAGCTGGTGAAATGAGATTGCACAGGCTGATTGGGATGAATATGTCCTTTCCTTCTCTCTCCCTCATCTCTCAGTTTCCCCTGAAGAGCTGATGGAAAGGTTGGAGGAGTCGTTGTGAGCATCAGTCTCAGGGAAGGAGGTTGTATGCAGGGAAGGAAGGCTCTCACTACTCATCTTTGACCACCCACCAAGTGGTATCACAGTGTCCTCTTGCACTGCTGCAGCAGTGAGCATCTTAAAAGAGAGAAAGAAACAGATTCTGGTAATGGAAGATGTAATTATTAGGCACATCAGTTGCATATTGGATGCACAGGGGACTTGTGATGTGCAGTAATTAATCTGTCTCCTGGGTACAAATGACCTCTTATGACAGCTAGATGGGTTACCTATGGAGTCAGCAGTTGTGGTCTGTTTCCATACCAGTTACATGTGGAAGTGGGGGAGTTATGCTCTAAAGGCTATGTTCAAATGGTGGGTAGAAGACTGAAGTCCAAGACCTGCATGTAGTGTTTGCTGATAGGCAGAGGTCCAACATCTCACTATGTGAATGAAATTGTGGTGTAAAAAAGAAATGGAACAGAAAACTGAAAGAGCAGCATTTGCTCTAGAAGCTGCAGGAAAGCCAATAGGCACAGAAGAACCTGGACTGACATGAGCTCCAAGACAGAGATAGCTTCCTTTGAATGCACCTCAGAGGAGACCAGGAAGGATATAAACAGTGCAGTTGTTATCAGTAAGGGAGGCAGATTATTGTATGTGTTCAATATTAAGTGACAGATTATGGACACTATTTGCTACTGTTTGCTACACCAGTGCTAGAAGTCTCAAAAAATGTGATGAAGAAACTAGGATACCTGGCATCCCTGACTCTACAGGACCTCATGAACGTGGTGGAAAGGAGATAAACAGTGGGACAGAGTTTCCCAAGCCATAATGTTCATAGAAATGTTTTGTGTGGGGAAGTGGCATGCTATGCAAAGGATTGCATGAAGTGAAACAGCTTAAAATTATTATTGGAAAGGAGAAGCACAGTAGGATCGTTGTTGGTGAAAATCCCTTACTCCAGCAATAAATGCACATCCTGGTACAGCCATGGGCAGGACGACAGCAGTGATCAGCCAATGTTAAGTGAGATTATGTATGCTGCAAATTTAGGACAAGTAGTGAAAGTAAGAGAGTTCAACTATTCACATATGGACTGGATCGGTGGCCCAAAAGAACAAGGTTCAGAGATAAAATCTCTGGGTGTAAAGCAGCTTCCTGCAACAGCTAGTCCTAGAATGCACAAGGAAAGGCATCAGCCTGGATTTGGTCTTCAGTGGTGCACAGAGTCTTACTTGGGAGTCATTATTGGGAGAGATAATTATAGCAGCAACCACAATACAAATAGTTTTAACATTGAGGAGCGAGCAGGACAAATTAATCCAGTGTGCAGGTGTTAAATTCAGAAACAGAGAATAACATTAAAAGGCAGTAATTTGTCCAAAAACCCACTCAGAACAAGCTAATAAACAACAGTCTGAAAAGCTAGAAGCCCACATGGACTGTGTGCCACAGATCAAAAATAAAACAAAATAGTCCAATAAAGCACAACATGGTCAATAAAAAGTCAGGGTGACTCTCAGAAGAAAAAGAGGAGTGTCCAAGAAGAACAGAACTGTTTTCCAAATAAAGGTAATGACAAAGCCCATAAAATACATGAGACTGAGTGTAGGCAGGAAAATAAGAGGGATGAAAAAAGAATTTGGAAAACACCTCAAAAAAGGTGCTCAAGGCAAGAGCAAAAAGTTCCTTAGGCAGAGCTAAAGAAAGGTATGGCCTTGGAGCATCTCAGGGAGCATACTTGGGCTTTTGAACACTGTTTTAGCTACTGAGGTGGGCACCTCCTGGTTAGGGAGAGTGTGTGATGGAGAACAAGGCTGTTCCTTATGCTCCTAAGAGATGTTGCCGTGTTTAAGAGCTGGTGGTCTCACTCACTTGCTGAGGTTTCAGCCCTGGAGCATTGCATCTTGTAGATGAGTAAGGTGTTAGGAGCCTTATGTTCTACAGGCAGGGAAACAAGAGTGAAGTTAACTCAGAAATACTGGAGAGAAGAGCAAGGTGGAGACGTGGGGGGAATACAGGCATAGTGCCCTCCTCCATGATAAACAGGGCTTCTTGGTTCCACAGATGGACAAACAATGAATTATAGCTCCTCACAGCTTCTGCTGTATGTACAAAGCAGGAGCATGAGGTATCTGAAATGCTTCTATTTGTATAACACTGTGTGTGTCTGACAGAGACTCATTAAAGAAATGCCACTTGCTTGGAAGCCGTATGCCATCAGCAGCCTCTTCTGCTCACTTACCGTTCAGGCAGGCAGTGCTGGGCGAGGAACACACACGGTTCCCCTTTAACTATGGCAAATAATGATAAATTTATAAGCCTGCAATGCTTGGTTTTCTCATCTGAGGGGGGAAACAGTAAGGATGAACTTCTTCCTGACATTTAATCTATTACAGTGTTTGCTGCAGTTCGGAGGCTAGACTGGTAAATCTGAGCGTGCTGATGAAGGATTTTTAGCTGATATCATTTGTTTGATGTGTATGCTGACATCTCTGGGGAAAGTGTTGTGGGTTTTAATAGAAGGGTCCAGTGAAATCATATAGATTTATTTGCCTGGTGAGGCACTGAATTCCTCCAGCAGGAAATAATTTTCTGTTTCTCTTGATTTAGGGCAAAGTGGGGAAAGAGAGGTGTGAGATATTGGTTAGAAGAGTGCACAAATGTATAAATTAAGGTGCTGTATAAACTAGCCACGACTCCATTTTGAAATCTCTGGAAAATGTTGGTTTCATGGGCCAAGAAAGCATGTAAGTGGGTTTAGGACTTACCTGAGAATCATGCTAAAAATTATCCTTTTGTTAGCAGAGAAGGGGTAATTTTACTTATTTATTTTAAATAGTTTAAAATATGACTGTAAGAACAGATGTACTGCTTGCCATTCATCTATTGAAATGGATTCCTGCTATTTGTATCATATGAATACAGTTCCTAGCAGCAGCTTTTTCAGTATTACTCAGCCATGGGTCATATTTGAGACCCATTTATTTTGCTATGTATTGTAAATACACCCATTGAGCTCCTCACTGGAGAAAAGCTGAGCACCTTGTTTGAGGTCGCACGTCTCTTGTCCCTTGGTAATGACTGCATCATGTTCTTTGGTGAGCTTAATGGTGTCATGACAAGGCGCATATGGCTCTACAATAAAACAAATCATTGTATTAGTAGAAAGCACTGGGCTGTGCATTTGGCATCAGAAAAAGGTACCAACCTAAGGTAGGAAATGGCAGTATCATTTTGTTTCCAAATACTTGCTAATGGTTTATTATGAAGAAAAATGAGAGAGTGTTCTGTGCATTCACACTCAAACTATCAGAGGAAAAGGCCCAAGCTACCACTTATCTTAGATATTCTGGTAAATCAGCTTCCTTGACAATACTGAGGTATTTTTTTGTTTATATTAATTTAAGAATTGTGTTTTTAAACACATTTTTAAAGAAAGAAATGTGGAGGTTTTACAGAAGAAACATCAGAAGTAAACAGGGTAGTTTTGTGGCCTTAAGCCTCACAACTGGTCTAACTGAAGCCCAGACCAGAGTCCCGGCAGGACCACTAGCTTTTCAAGACTCTCTGTTGTTGTTTAACCCCAGCCAGCAACTAAGCACCATGCAGCTGCCAGGGTGCAGTTTCTGGGAGGAATTGAAAACAAGTAAAACTTGTGGGTTGAGATAAGAACAGAGTAATAATTGAAATGAAAATTAATAATTGTAATACTAATTGTAATTCTAATGAAAAGGAAGATAACAAAAAGAGAGAGAAATAAAACCCAAGACAGACAAGTGATAATGCAATTGCTCATCACGTGCTGACCGTTGCTCAGCCAGTCCCCAGGCAGTGATCAGCCCTTCCCAGCCAACTCCCCCCATTTTATATACTGAGCCTGGTGTCATACAGTATGCAATATTCCTTTGGCCAGTTTGGGTCAACTGTCCTGGCTGTGTTTCAAGTTCTTGTGCCCCTCCAGCCTTCTCACTGTCAGGGCATGAGAAGCTGAAAAACTCTTCACTTTGTATAAGCACTACTTAGCAACAACTGAAAATATCAATGTGTTATCAACTTTATTCTCATACGAAATCTAAAACACAGCACTGTACCAGCTACTAGGAAGAAAATTAACTCTATCCCCACTGAAACCAGGACACTCTTCATGAGAATAAAATGCAAAGGGGAGTTGATTTTGTCTTTTGACTTTTAGCTCTCATACATGGGCATTAAGTATCTGCTTGAGTTTCCAGCTTATCCCATTATCTACCCCACCATCTTCCTTCTCCCTCCAGAGCGGGTGCACCGAAGCCCCATGGATGCACATTAGTACTTCTCCTGGCATGCAGCACTGCATCCAAAGTTCATGGAAAGCAACAGCTGTGTGTAGAATATAAACCAGTCCAGCCTATGGCAAGCCCTCATGTCCTGATCTCTCAATCATTTATATCTATAGGTTGGATGAAACATGTCTGTGAAATCTGTTTTTTCTCCCGCTGAAGCCTGCTCATCAGAGGGTGATTCATAGCTCATCTGTATTTCATCCTGACATTGGATGCAGATTAAAGTGGCTCCTGGGTCTTGCCATTCACAGTGTTCAAAGCTGCCCAGTGACTCTGATGGTGTTTGGGTCAGGAGTCTTATTTTAAAATCATCCTGGGATGAAAGACATTTTACCATGATCAGAAAGGTGGTGTCAGAGGAAGAGCTGTCAGCAGATCAGTCTCTCCTGGAGAAAGGAGCTGGTGCTAATAGCTCTACTGTACACCTTATCAGCACTTAACACTTACTTAGTGCTAAATGCCATCAGGGAGGAAATTGGGGAGAGAAAGAAAATGGTAGGAAATACTCATCAGTGCAACAATTAATGCAATGCACATATCTTAAGATGGTTTGCAGGACTTCATATAGCTGTGAGATGCATCTCAATAATGCCAAGCTTCGTCAGGTGTCTGAAAGGTGAGATGCCTAAGTACCTGTGCAGGATGCAGGGATCAGACTATTTTAGTGATGATCTAAATAGCATTATTAGTACAGAATAGCCTTGAGAGAGGTTGGATCTTGGAAAAGACCTCTCCCTAAATAAGATATCTTCCCAAAATGAGAGACTTCAGCTCCTGTTGTTTTATCAGGGTAGTTTTGCAAAATTTCTGCTTGTCGAGAGGTTTAGCTAAAACTATGAATAGTGCTTTGGAGTTTTATAATATCTATCATTTTTTTTCTGGGCACAGGGGAGATGGACATTACACAAGCATGCATTTTTTTTCCAATTGATCTTATAATTCCACTGTCACAAAGATGAAGATAAACGTTATGTTACAGTTATGAGACAGATGTGTGCTGTGAATCTCCAAGTAAGTCAGATTAAGAACAGCTCTTTACCTAGCCCTAGAGCTTGTCCCTTAAAGCCATTTAAATCAGTGGAATTAGAAGCTGCTTAGTCCAGATGAGGGCACATTGCAAGAAAATTCCTGGCATGGAGTCTTCTTCCTGTATCTTTCTTTACTATTTGTTTCTTTATTTTTAGTTACACTCTGGATAGCACAAAACTGCTCCACTATAGGCAGTTTTAGCTAATGTTTTTTGCAACTCATATGACCTCACCCACATGGAGGAAGAACTCCATTTCTTGGAAGGGTCCCATTTCCTAAAGCATTTGCAGATGTCCAGGAAATACTCAGAATGGACCTTTAGGGATACCATGTTTTTATAACCAGAGTTACTTCAAATTGACATTTTGGCAGCATCTAGCAGCCCCAGTGACAGGCACTAGTGACCCTCTTGTTATATTGTTATAACCCCCGGTTATGTTGGCTATAATCAACAGGTAATCCCAGCCACAAGCATACAATTCAAGGACCCTCATACACTTCAGTCTGTTTGGGTGTATCTAAATATGCTGTCACCTAAACAGCTCAGCTGTGTGTGGTGGCAGGGCAGACATGAGCTGTGGAGCCAATTCAGGTGCTTCTGCCCAGACTCTCCAGGGAGACAGCAGGGGAATTCAGGGGTGGTCATGCTCAGACAGCCTGTCCAAGCTCAGAATATGGCTGAAGACTTGCTGACCTCTCAGTTTACCAGCCTGATCTCTCAATTTTTGGTTCACAGCCCAACTCTTTTTTTGGTTGAATATCTAAGACTGGAAGGTATTTCTCTGGAAAGTGTTCTCAAAGACACCTATGAAAAACATACCCTGGAAGGATGCTCTCTAATACTCATGTAGGTCACTGGTAGATCCTGCTCACAAGAGCCTGGGAAGCTCAGAAGGACAAGAACCAGAGTCATCCATACTCGTATAAGCCTTCTCGTAGTCCTCTGTTAAACTTGGCATAAACAGCTTGCCTGAGACTCAGGAAGTCTGTGAGAGATGTAAAAACAGCACTCGAACATCCAGGCAGACCTTTCTTCCCCAGACGACTAGTATCATTTGGTTATCAACTTTCTCTTTCCCCAGGTATGTAAAGATAGCTCTCTTGCCTGTACAGTACAGGTATCTCCCTTGAAATCACACTAGTTTCAATGTGTGCTTAACACTAGAGCATCCTGCAAGCTGCTGGGAGTGCTGTGTAATCACTCTCCTTTATTTGACTCTGGTGTTGATGAATCCCATTATTGCCAGAGCACAAAAATGTCAGCAACTGTATCTCTTCTGTGGCTTCTGACAGCAATGACCCTTTGAACAGATGATGCCCAGAAACAGGAGATGACTGTCTGGGTTTGGGGATATGAATGGCTTTTCTAGCACACAGTGTTTTGGAAATGTCAGCTGTAATTGAAACTTAATCTTCCAACAAGTTTCTGCTCGCTGTTATTTGCAGACAATGTGAATGTTGCATTTTAGTAAATGGCATCTGAACTAAAAGGTTCTGTTGATTTATCTTTTTTTTTTTTTTTTTTTTTTTTTTTTTTTTTTTTTTTTTTTTTTTTTTTTTTTTTGACAGCCAGGGTGTGGGTCCTAGATTATTTCGACTTTCACAAATCAGATACTTCCTGTTCTCCTATTAATAATGTTTTCAAAATAGACAGCATAGCATAAAAACAACATCCCAAAGCTTTGACCTGCTGTAGCAGGACCTGCAATACTGTTGCTATTTGGGAACTGGCAGAGCTGAAAAATATGAGCTAAAAGATTAATCTAAACCTGTGTTTGCAGATAGCTGGTGAATTCTACACAAAAGCAAGGAGCAAGTAAAACTAGGTCAATGTAATCAGTATTTATGCAACACCTAACTATGAAAGAAATAAAATGTGCTTCCAAAGGGAGGCCTACCACCAGAAAAGACTGCTGTGATACTCAGTGCTTAAGGGGTTTCAGAAGGCGTTCGATCATGTTTTCTCATTGATAAGGGACAGGGATTCCTCCTTTCCCTCCCTCCATCTGCCACCCTGAAAACTGAACATCACCTGTTTAGGGAGCCAGGATGATTTTGGTTTGTGCCAGGGATAACAGATCCTTGGTTGATGTGGAAACAACTCACCTGCTGCAGCAGGTTTCCACAAGCCTGATTGTTTGGGCTTCAGTTATCAATTTTGCAGTCAGTAGCAAGCCTGAATTGTTCAAATGAAAAACAGATTTTCTGTTAAGTTGAACAAGCTTTGTGCGAAGCCCAAGAAGTTTCCACTCACTGTAGTCATACGGGGAGATGACCAGTTTTGAACATAATGAGCCAAATGTCCCACATACTTCCTGTCCATGCTCTGAGCATGTGTAAAGGATACACATGGCTAGAGTGCATAGTGCCCACAATTAATCAAACACCAGAAAAGTTCAGCAAAGCTATGGTGGGTTTCAATTTTCTGGCTCCAGCTCCTTGATGACCAAGTCTGAGCCCTGCAATCTCTCTTCTTCACTGAGCTCAGGGCTTCATGTAAAGTTTGCCTATTACCTTGGATTTGCAGGGACATTGGAGAGTCTGGACCTTAGGCTGGGTTGGAACCGAGCATCAACCCACAGCAGAGAGGAGTGGCATATATCCTGGACCCACAGGACTATCCAGCTGAACAGCCAATACTTATGTTTGCCTTTGAAGTCAGCAGCTGCAATCTGGAATGCATCCAGGAAGGACATCTGTGAAACAAGAAGGCATTTATTTCCATGGAATAAATCCTGATGTTCAACAAACTAATCTTCTCAAAAGTGATATGGCTCCTTTTTGGTAAATTACATACAGGAGTTCCCAGGAATTCCTGATGAAGGATCCTTCTCAGAAATCCATCTCAAAATTGCATTTGACTAGTCATACTTATTGTTTTGAGTCAGACTTTCAAAACTGGTCTCTAAATTATGCCTGTGGAAAGATGTAGCCACACACAATGGCCTCCAGTTAATACTCAGACTGGGAGTCTTGTTCTGAACTCATTTGAGAACTCAGCTATATATTCAGGCATTCTGTATTACATTGGGTTTTATCGTTTTTTATAATAAGAAAGGAAAAGATGACAGCCAAAATCATAATTCTTTATTATAAATCCATGGGATGTTGTATGCACCCTAGTCACTTCATTTTGAACAAAGATACAGTAGAACAGGAAAAGTTGAAGTGAAAGTTGTTAACCAGAAATTTGAAACAGCTTCTATAGCAGGAAATACAGAACAGACTAGTCTTTCTACACCAAGGGGACATGTTAGGTGGTCAGATGAGGTGAAAAAAGGATAATTATTCATTATTATTTATAATACAAGTATCATCAGAATATAAGTCATTATTAGCAAAAAAAATTCAAGCAAAGAAAAGGAAGAACTTTTCATACATACATATGGTTAAATCATGGAACCTGTGAAAAAACATTTTAGTGGTAAGAAGCAAAGAGAGGCTGGAAGATATGGTCAGTTGTATCAGTCAAGCATAAATGTCAGGTACATCCCCCAACCCAGGAAGTCTCCAAAATGTTGATTGCTGGAGGATCTGGAATGGTGGGAATGCTGCCTACATTTTTACATCTTTGTCACTTACTGATGGTCAGTATCAGGGACTTAGCTCTGCATATCGTCGTTAATATCTGACTTTAACTGTATTTTGAGCAGCATCCAAGGAAGACCTCCTCCTGTCACCTTGGCAAGGAGCCTACTATCCTGAACTCCATTCAAGCCTCAGACAAACCTGTCCATCTGCTTTACAGGAATTCCTGGACACACCTTTTGTCCTCAGTCTAAAAGCTCCTTGAGTGACTAATGTTATTAACTCAGACGTATATAGATGTGCCTGTTCTCAGGAACAGGTCACTTCAAAGGTGTTTGTGGTCCAGGTTTGGGCAAAGACCTACCTGAACTGGCCTCAGAGAATCCTAAATAGTTAGATGAAATGGTGTAGTTGGATTTGGGGTAGTGTTAACTACTGGTCTTAATGTTATAGTCCAGTGCATGAGGCATTCCTCCAGGGACTTCATTTATGGCAAAGTTATATGACATTGTACCTACAATAGTACTTTATACCAGTCCTAAATGCTAGGCCATGGAGTATCCTGGGTGACTTCACTTACTGCCATTCCCGCCAAAATTGGTCCAATTTGTAGCGATGCAGACAAGTATCATCAGTTCAGATGAGGAGCAGACTAGAAAACACCTCACTTGAGCCTTAGGGTTAGGCACCCTTCTAGGAGGAAAGGAGCTTGGCTGCTAGACCCTGCTTCAACTGTAGCTATATCTGAATAAACAAATGGCCAGGGAGTGTTCTTTTCTGTTGGAGACAACTGGCACAGCACAGCTTGCATCCATACAGCTATATTTCCCTTACTCTCCAAAATGTCATGTCTTTACCCTGCCATGGTCCATGCCATCCCTAAGGTATGCCTTGGTGACATCTGAGGAAGTGCTGGTTGCACTGAGCTGAAGCTGTGCCAAGGGAACATTGAATTTGATGGTGGGACACGCTCTGACCACGTGCACTGCACAGGGTTAGTGAACTGCCCTTGGAGGTCTCCCCTGTGTGGGCTTTGCAAAGGAAGAGGCCCCCTCTGCCCACCACCAGCCTAGAGGAGGTAACATGGAGCTGAGTTCTGTTGAGGTTGTGTACTGTTCACCCTCCTGGTTGTGGCATCTTCTGGGTGGTCTTTTGACCTGCTGGGCTGTGGCATGGCAGGACCGTGTCCTGTCCTGTGCAGCTGTCTGGTGCAGGGCTGCCTTCATTCTCCCCACCTCTTCAGCAGCACTCACCCTTCTCCCCTGGCTCCAGAAGAAGTCTCTTGAGGGGTGTATCAGGCTGCCTGAACTGTCTTCTTTACCCTCCTCTCCTGGGCCAGATGCCTGAAATTGCAGTGGAGCTTTGCTTAAATTACTCACCTAAATGAGACTGACTGGAGCCTGTCCAACGTGTCTGTTCTAATGGGTGGTTTTATTGCCTCAGCTACAATTGTTTTGGAATGTGCTTTGTTTATAGCAATAATTGATCATGCTTTGTTACAAGAGAATTAGTGGCAGCTGGAAGATCTAAGCTCTAATTTTCCTTCAAACAGGGAGAAATTTTATATCTTCCATTGCTCATGTATAAAACCCCCTCTTTACTTCTTCCTTCCCCCCCTGATTTTGGATATATATATATATTTCCAGTGTGCAACCTACAGTGGGAGCCTGTTGAATGTACTATGGTGAGTTTGGTGCTCAGGAGAAATCTGTCATTGGTCTTTTTGATTTAAAATATTTTTTGATAGTGCGCTTCATTAGACAGAGTCTAACAAAATGTTTTACAAATATTTCAACATAATGCAAATATTACTCTGATGTAATTCAGCTTTCATAAGGAATCTAAAGGGAAGTATTCCTGGGTGCCACAAGTGCATCCTGGCCTCTGCACTCATTACCACTAGCAAGGGCAATTTTGTGTGCACAAAGAATAGGTCGGTGAGGGTACCTGATCTGCAGCAAGTGTACCCGCTTGGGCTCATCAAGGTCTTCAGGATAGTTAGAGTTTCTGCTAGATGAATGAAAACTTCCAAATGACACCCCCTGGCATTTGTAACAGAATATTTTAATACCATCTTCCAATATAATTGCCACAAACCCCAAAGTGAACAGTCCAAAATAATGTGGCATTTAAAAAGCTACTTCAGGCTGTGTTCAGCTCTGCCACAATTCTCCAGTGATCCCAGTTGCAAGCACTTAACAGGGGCACCTCTTCCACTATCTGTATGGTGATGGAAAAAGCTGAACTCTTCTCAAGGTGGTTCATATCTTGGGAGAGGTGAATTATGCTGTGGAGCTCTCACTTTACAGTTGTTAGAAAAGGCAACAAGTCCCCTGATGCAGGTGGGATAAGTCTGTGACCAACCATCGCTAGGGGCTTGGGGGAATATGTTTTTTTCTTTCCTGCCTCCATTTCTCTGCCTTAAAAAATCAGCTTAACAAAAAATATTGGCTGTACAATTCTGCCGTGAGAATTAAAGTATATGCAGAGGGCTTAGACAAAGACAACATGGTTTAAATGACAGATGGTTTTTAGAGCATTGTCTGATGTTCCCAGTAATGAGGGATATTCACTAAATCAGGGAGGGTCAGCTGAAGATCTGATTTTAGGTCTGAAGCATCTGAACTGATTCCTCCTCCTAAGCAGTCATAAAACCCTTGTTCTTGCGGGCTGGAGCAGGAAATGAGCAGAAGCCAACAACAACACAAACCAATCCCCATTTTCCATCAGATATAGAGAATGAGCAGGTGTCAAATATTTCCTGCTCTTTGATCTCTTTGCTTTGAATGCTTCACAGTAAAAAAATGCTTAAAAGCTGTTGAAGGCTTTTGCTGTGTTACATGATATGCCAAGACAGGAATGCTGCTATGCTCTTCTCTGCTTGAAGTAAAGTATTAGACAAAGCAGCTGTTCTGGTGGCTATAGCTGTGAGTTTCAAAAACATTGTGGTGACTATTTTGACATGTCACACTTGCACTCTTGTTGTATTTTTGTTTGCAGCAATAAGGATTTATAAGCCTGGTGGAGAAGGTTTTTTTAAAGCAATAAGCTCAAGTGCATCTCCCAAGATTATTGACAATGGTCTTTTCAACTTTAGAGACGTTGCAGTTTCCTGGCAGAGTCCCCTACACTGACTGTCTGTGTGCGTTGGACACCTTCCCCAGAAACCCAAGCTATCATTTCAGGCACCTATACCAGTGTCTCAAAGCTTCAAGAAAGCTCAAGCTTTTGTGCACCTTCTGGCTGACTGCCTAAGTCAAATGTCATTGCCTACCCTGTTGACATGAGGAAAATGCTGACAATTTGCAACAGTCTTTGTCTAACCTCATACACTGAGCTCTTTAAAATATGGGCTTTTATTCTTTGATAATGTTTTAAAAATAACCTAAGTGACTTAGAAGCCTGAGAGACAAGGTCCGCCTTGAAAATGGGTATTTAGTTGTGAAACCAAACCTAACCCAGAATTTGCATCTTGTCTGGTTAGAAGACATTTGATTGCTTTGGTCCCAGTTACTGAAAATCTGCCCAAATGCTCTTTTAAAAGTTGATCACATCTGGGAAAATGTTCAGTGCACGAGGGGATATTTATACAGCTGACTGAAGGATTTAACCCTGGGCATCTAATGCCAGTCAGGGAAAGAAAGGGCTCTGCAGAAGGTGCACTGGAGCACAGGAGTCTGAGTCTTGCTCTGAGTGCCTTTGTTGAGATGTATTCCTCCACTGCTAGCCATGGATACTCCAGCTTGGCTAATTGGGCAAGCGATTCTGTTGGGCTTCCCTGCTTGGTCCTGTTCTTGGTTACTCTGCAACGGCATTTCTTCCTTTCTTTTGCAGTTGGGATTAAACCAGATGAAAAAAAAAAGGTGCTTTAACCATGAAAAATTGAAGGCTAGAGTTGATTTTGAAAAATGAGTCCTTTGCATTTTTTAATAGACCCTTTTTATTCAAGTTTAATGAAGGTGAGAGGAAGAGCTCTGAAAAATGCAGCCAACCATGACAAAACATATAAAGCCCTAGAGAAGCTGTGTCTACATGTTGGAATCAACTGTGTAGTGGTGTATAGAAAAAGCAGGAGGAAAGGAGGCAATTTTATCACTATTGACGGGTCAGAGAAACACAGAGAGCAGGTTTAACCCCTTTGAAGCAGACGATGAGGTTTTGAAACTTAATTTTTCTTGATGCTAACTCTCTACTTCTATCCGGCAGCATGGTTATGTTGCCAGAACTTGGGTGCTCTCAACTACCTCTGCCAGCACTGCTTGCTCTCACTGCTGCTGAGTGCAACCTGCTGTGCAGGACAAGGGGAGAAGTATTTGAAGTGCTGGGCCCTCCCAGCGGCTGTGTTGAGAGTTGGGGTTCCCCTCTCCTTCCTACCTCTGTCACACTATGCAGAGACAGATGCTTTCCAATTGCTGGGCAGGCGTTTGCTGGCCCAAATTTTAACTGGTCAGAGAAAATTGACTTGGCTCTGCAACTTGTAACTCTCCCTGAGAAGAAAAAATAGCATATTGGGCATATGGGTACCTGCATGAAAGTGTTTGAATCTGAATCCCACTCTATTTTGTTGAAATCTGTAATATTAAACCAAAGGTTGCATGAAATGAGCTTGGTCTCACCTGACTTCAGGTGTTCAGTTCACATATGCTTGTGTCCTATGGCACCAGCTATCAGTGCACAGGCAGTTCAATGAAGATCTGAATTTCTCTGTGCTGATCCTGATTTTACAGAGGGATTCATTCAAAAGCTCTACAATGTGTGCATGGGATGAGATGAGTTTCTTTCCATTGACTATCATGGAAGTTTGTGGTGCCTACTCAAGGAGACAGTGTCTACATTTGGCCAGTGGAATCCCACCCATGTACAATTCCTGGTCCCCCCTCCGCACCACCCTGCTCCTGCGATCTTTCTGGCACAGAGAAAGTCCTCAAGGGCAGCCTACGTCAGACATGCCTTTCACTCCCTGTTGTGGCTTTGTCTTTCAGCAGCATGGGAGGCTGTGCCTCTTACGAAGAGTGAATGATCGTAATAATAACAAGCAAAGATATAGTGAAATGGCAGGATTGATGTGATACGTGTGAAAAGTCCCTGGAATATGTCCCTTAAAAACAGTTTGGATCCTACGCAGAGAGAGAGCCAGGCATCTTTCCAGACAGCTTGCTTTGGGAAAGCTGTGCTGCTGCTCATACGGTGAGTGGCATAGGGTTTCTAAAAAAACACTGGAGCATGTGCTTCATTTTAAAACTGCGAGCTGTTCTGTTGACCTTCTGACCAGATGGGCTGGGGTGGGGGTGCTAACACATCCTACTTTCCTGCAAATACCCTCTTTCCCCCATGCCCATGAGTGGGTTTCGAGATCGTGTCACGTTTGCACAGATTTCTGGCTCTGCAGCCCACCCATCACCTGGTGCAGTGAACATACTGCATTGCTTGTGGGGCACAAGCAGCAGTGTCACCCTGTTGGAGTCTGCAGAGGACTCTCCTGCACATGTGAGGCATATTTGGCACTCTGGGGGGGGAATTCCCGAGCTTATGCCCCCTGCCAGAGGCACGATGCTGCAGTGAAACAGCCAGCAAGGTTCTTGGGCAGCCAGCATGAGAATGTTGTAATTGTAGTTTAATGATCATCAGCATTAAGTTCTTTGCAGCAGAGGTCCAGATGTGGATTACTGCTTTGGTACTTTTGTTAGACACCTTTTAAATAGAGGGTTAAATGCCCCTTTACAACACACACAAACTTGGGAGCTTATGTCTGGCTCATGGCAAGCTCCTCTTGTGACTAAGACCTGCATATTTGCTTAAAGTCTTATTTGAAAAGTTATCTTCATAAGGAAATATAGGATTTCCTCTATTCCTGTGTGCATTTCTCACTGAGTAACACCATTGTTTATCCATCTTATGCTCCATTTCCCACAGTGATCTTATCAAGTTTCAAGGGGCAGAGAAAGGAAGCAGTCGAATGCAGCAGCACAGCAATACAACCTCGATACAATCCCTGCGCAATACAACCTCATTTTGAAAAATATCCTGACTCCCAGCAGGATTTTGACTATTGATAGCATTGTATAATGAGCTGCAAGAAATTACCACAGAGACTTCCAAACATGACTTTGCTTCCAAAGAATAGGGACCTTTCTTGTTCGCATGCCCTGAATGCTCATCACCACATAGTGCTGCTTGTACAGACATTCCTGGAAAATGTGGGTTGTGCCTTTACCAGACTTTTAGTTTAGCATGAAACCAGAGCTGGAACTGGTGAGCAATAATCATAGTGTGACGGAGTTGTTCAGTCTACAGGGTGGGTTACTGAATCACAGCCCCAGGGCACTTCTGAACTGCTTTGCAAGTGATTCCTGAATTGGTATTTTGAGGCTTTGTGGAGTAAATATTGGGAAGAGCAAAACTTCCCAGGTATTTGTCATCTAAATAAGAGGAAATGAACAAACAGAAGAGAATGAAATCTGATTTCCGTACTTATAAAGCAACAAAATTTTGCTCCACACTGGGTTTTAAAAAGATTTTAAACACAGACACTTCCAGTTGAGCCTTTTTTGTTGAAGTCACGGTTTTCATTTTTTCTCCCTAAGTCTTCATTTCAGAAGGTATAGTTTTGTCAGTGATGTTTTTGGTAGGAGACATCACACTAATCATGGATATAAGCATTACTACCAAACAACAGTATATGCCTCTCTACACATAGCTTTGATGCTGTTACTGAGCTTATGATACATATGTGTATGTATGTATTTGATATTCCCATTCATTCTGAAGACATAAATCATCAGTGTTACAATTTCCCGCCTTGCTTGATTTACTAAAATGAAATGCAAGTGCTTCTTTTGCTGTTAAGAACTTTCTTTCCATGGTAGACATTAGGAAAATATTTTTTACTAAAATAACACTTTAGTTTGGATTTCCTAACAACTTCAGGAGCAACTAATGAGAATCTCTTTCGCTGGACATGCAGGTAGCTTGTAGCCACTGGTAGGCTATGGTTCTAAGAGATGAATTTCAATTTACAGTTAGCCAGTTGGAAGATATACTATATCTCCAAGAAATGAAATATTTTACTTTTCTATCAAGGAGGTTTTTTTGAGTCAGGACTGGTTTGGGGTACTCTCTATGGATACATCCCTACTATTAAATAAAAATAGCTAAGGACTGATCTTTAGGTGGGAGGCCAAGGAAAACAGACTGGTTTGTATTTGACCTGTTCCCTCTGCAGCAGACTGGCTGCATCTACAGTAAACAGCACTTGTCCCTGGCTCCCTACTGGGCCCCATGAGGGGGACATTGGCCATAAAAACATTATTATTATTTTTACTGTGTTCTTCCAGTTCCATTTGTCTAAAGGAAAATGAGTAAAGTGCAGCCCACCACAGCAGATTTTTTTTTCACATGATCCTGGTGGTGTATTTTGCTGATATTTGGCACAAGGGCATGTGAAGTTGCAAAGCCAACCAAGATAGTGCTAGAGAACTTGTGGGGCAAAGGGAGCCAAATGCGGTGTGTTCTGGTTGAATCAGTCTAATAGTCACACTAGGGAGATGTCCTGCAATGAACCATCTCAGCATGCATGCCCAAACTCTGTTTTGCAGACAGCTGGTGGGGAAGGAACAGGACAGACAGAAATGATCTGGCTGAAGCACCGCTAGTTAATCAGGAGCTTAGTGATGGACTTTCTTTCCTGTCCTCTTTATTTAGGATGTAAATATATTCTGTATAACAGGCACTTTGCCAGGGAGCTTTTGGTAGGAGCTGATGGCTGGAGAGGGTTGGAGGGCTGTGCCTTTCCCCTCCCCAACACCAGCACCACCTGCTGCAGCCTGCACCCCCTGCCCATGCTATGTGATCAGAGGTATAGATGATGGCTTTGGGGATTGCAGCTCAGGGGTGCCAGCTCACTGGGAATGAAAGGAGACACCCTAAATACATGTCAGAGTCTGTCAAGACCATCTCAATGGACTTTGCTGTCCAGCTTTTAGGACTCACAGGATGCACTTTCTCACCAGACCTGGCCTCAGTGGTTGATGGGCTCTAGGTGAACCTGATCTGAAGAAAGGTTGTTGTTTTCTCTCACCTTTCTCACCTGTAGAAGGCAGCAGGCTGTGGAGGGAGGAGAGCATACTTGGAACAGCCCAGGAAGGAGAACTATGTGTCAGCAGCAGGATGCATCTGCAAAGCTCTGGGCTTGCTGTGGGAGTTTGATGAAAATGTTCTAGATACCATTTCCCACTGATGGTCAAATTGATGCCAAGAGAATACTGAGTGGAAAAGGCTAGGATGCTGTGTGGCTGACCACTGCTGTAGGAATGACTGAGCTGCACACAGAAATCGATTATTTTTGCAGGTATTGAGGCTTCTGCTTTGTCTCCATCATCTGAGAAGGCAACTCCTGGCATTCTTATAAAACTATGGAGTTAATTTTAATTACTGACAACTGCAGCTTGGGTTGCTATGGGAACACAAAGGCCTGCCACGTCTACAAGTTTCGTCTGTAACTTGCTGTCTGGAAATGTCATATAGGGTCTGATTCCTCTCTCCCATCTAGCAACAGCAAAACAGACATAGCCACTGCATCAGCCAAGCTTAAACAATGCACAATCAGTTTAGGTCAGAGTAAAGCCTCCATCTTTTTTTCTTATCTGTGACATTTCTCTGTGATTCTGAAATAAAATTGGTATGTTCCTAGTTTCCTAATGACTTGAAAAACAGTCCCTAGTCAGTCGATGAAGGAAACTAGAGCACAAAACTGTTGATATTAGAGTTGAAAAGCAGCTATTAGGTCACATAGTCCCCATACAAAATTGTTCCTGTGCTATTTTTTCCTACTACTTTTCACTGTCTAATTATAAATGCAGCTGCATTTGTAATAAAATCTCCTTCAGCTTTAGTTTCAGGGCCAGAATATGATACTTAAAGCATGAGTTGTTGGACAAAGAAGGTTGTCCAATTGTTTCCACTCTGAACTCCTTTTTTTCAGTTTGCTTCTGTTTTCTTAGACTGAGACATCTTATTTTTACTCCCTGCTTTTTGTCTGGGAGTAAAAAGCTTTGGAAAGCTGGAACTTGGATACTTTGTCTTCCTAAAAGATGTAGAAAAGGCTTGTTTATTTTCTGCGTTTAGCTTGCCAAAACTATTGTGTGTTGAATTAAGGGCTGGAGTTAGTGCTGTAATTTATTGAAATTAGTGGAGTTACACCCATTAATACCTGGTATTCCTTTTCTTCTTTAGTTATGCATTACTGTTAAAAGTTATGCAAAGTATCCAAGTTGCCGGAGGTCCTAGAGGATCCAGACTCTCCTCACATGACTCAAAGGTTTTTTTGCTACTCTTTGCATAACAGGTTTGTGGAAAGCAAATACTGATGCACTTGTATAAAAAAAGAATGGTGAGTAGGGTTAGCGTAGTGCCCCCACCTTCCTCATAGTAAATACATTTCAAATTTCTACCATACCTATAATTTTTCATCCCTGCACTGCACTACTTGAGTACAGTTCCTACTTATTTAAGCTGATTGTCCCATTTTGATAGCCAAGAATAGGCTTTCTCTCATACTGGCCTAAATAGCCATATGCAAATTTCACTTCAGTTATATCTTTCAGTACAGGAGTGTCAACCTGGTCTTAGGTTACCAGCAAAGCTTTTAACATGATCTTGTGAGACATTTTGAAATGCAGTTAGTTCCAGTCCCATTGAGGTCTGAAAGCACTCTGGCTCTTTCCTAGCAAAGCAATGTGTGGTGGAACTGCATAAAATGACAGTGAAGTGGTCTCAAGCCTCAAGATGAGGGAAGCAGAACAGCTCATTAGCTGTCCACAGCATGGTAATTTCAGGGTTTCAGGTATATGTTCTATAATCTTTAATCCATGCCTGCTCTGGTACAATAAGCAGGTAGCTGGAGAATGAAATAGAGAACACATCTTGAGTTTTATAATCCTGTAATTATTTTTTTGAACTAGTGGCATCAGATTATCTTGTAAGAGTCACATTAACACTGTATTCACAGAGTCTTGCTTGGCAAATCTGAATACTGAACTCAGCAAAACTCTACAGAGGGATTCTGGCAAGTGCAGGAGGACATGTGGAAGACAAGTGCTGGTGGGATAGCTTACCCTCATCATGGCACTAGCTTCTAATACCCTTTCACACCATGCAAGAGGTTGACTTCATGTTTGGACACCTGTGGTTGCATTCAGCTACCTGAACCTATTGGTAGCTGAGATGCCCTGGGATATACTGCCTGGCCTCCAGCTGTCACTCCAGGTAGGTATAAGTAATCTTCCATCAGTTCCGAGTCAGATCTGCTATCTCAATGACATGAGATATCAATGCTTACACAGACCTACCCTAGGATGAGCTGTGTGCTTCTCAGGGCTGTTGACCACACACGCTATTTCCGCTGACAGCAGTGGTGCTAGGATCTCTCAGCACCTTGCCCATCAGCCACATGCAGAGCAAATGAGCCAGCTCAGCCTGGGACAGAGGTGAGTCACCGGCACTAGATCCCAGGCCTATAGGCACTGCACTGTGCCTGTTGAGTGGACATTTGCCATGTGGCCTTGGAAAGGTATCCCATGGGCTGCTGGTGCACCAGAGCTGCTCACACTCTTCTCCTTTATCTCCAGGTTCCATTGCAGAGCCACTTGCTCTGCTCAAGTGGGATGCCTCAGACAGCTGCTGAGCGTGGTGCACCCATCCCCCTTCCTGGAGGCTATGCTAGCTGAAGCAGTTACCCTGACCAGATGCTTGCAGACACTTCCCTGTCCTACATCTCCAGTCCCTCCAAAGTGAGCTTGTCTGTGTGTACAGCTGAACCTAATAGCCTCACAAAGTCCCATGTCTACCTCCATCTTGTTTACCTCCTTCTAAGCTGTCCATCTCAGGAGTGCAGTCACATCAGACACTATGGGACAAAGAGAGAAGCAGGCATGTCCATACTTGGACCTTAGGAGCCTAAGCTGCCTGATAGAGATGTTTTTCTCTCTATTGACTTTGTAGGGAGCTTGGGCTCATGAATCTCAGGTATCACTATTTGAACTGTTTCGACTAATACAGAGTGATTTGAGCAAAATGGGACAAGAAGCCCTTCTAAAAGCAGCTCAGACAGCAGATCTGAGCAGGCCCAGACAGTGGCTTCCATGGAGGACACCATCAGGAGACATGTTCCCACAGCTTCACCCTTGACAATGCCAGCTGGCTGTTACCCTCCTCCTTATGAGAAACAGGGCCTTCTGGATTTCAGTGCTCCACCCTTTTCCCCCCAAAAGGCCATAAATCCACATGCCCTTGATCCTTGAGTAGGATATCTAAAAATGGTGAAGACCTAGACCTATCTTAAAAGCCTTCTTCATTCCCTGATTATGTTCCAGCTGATTGTTTTGATTTTATATTGGACAATGTACAACTGATGCTCTGGACAGAAGCTTTACAGGTCTCTGAAGCATCAGAGCACCCTTATTGGCTTCTCCTTGATTTTCTTTTGCAAATTTATACAGTCCTTTCATGCTGGGGGATCAAAAGCCATCATGGTCATAAATGTTGCTTGTACTGTTTGGGTGTTTTGTTGTGAGATGATGGAGGTAAACTTCCATCTGCAGGATCAGATGTGATTGTTTTCAACCATAATGAGCCACTTGGAGCTTGTTCCTGTCCTCCAATTTTGCTGTTTTCTAGAACTCTTGTATGAATTGTTTATTCAAACATTGTTTAAAGTGAAGACGCCAGACTAAACCAAGTCACTTTTGCCTGGATGCTTTTCATATGGATGCTGCTTTCACACAGCCTGGTTTGTCTATGGATAAGATTTATCATCAAATTTCATACTGCTCTTCCATGTGTCATCATGAAGCAGGGCAATTTTTTCAAATGATCACAAAGATGGTAAGAGGCAGGCTAAGTTTTTTAATACTTCTGAAGGAAATATCAGCACAGCAAATTTATAATTAAATATTAATTAGCACATGTTCTTTATCAAGGACTTTCACTGCAAAGCCCTTAAAGTGAACAAGTTAAAAATGTTCCCTTAAGTGAAGAGGTTGACTGCAAGATTATTCAGCTGCTTTGTTTGCAAGCAAAATATGATGCTGGCTTCTAAAAGTGGAGGGGAAAAAAAAAATCCCCAGCATTTTCTCATTCTTATTATGAAGAAGAAAAAAAAAGAGACATAAGGAAACTCACAGCTTTTGGAATGGTGGAGGATTTTTCAGAGGAAGACTTCAAGGCAGTCTTAGAAGAAATAACAGCTGTCTACAACAAAGGACATGTGATGCAGTGACAGGACAGGTCGTGAATTGCTCAGATTTGTGCCATGTAACTACACCAGAGTGGACGTAGCTGCACCAGCAATGGAATATTGTGTGGGATAAGCTGTGTGTACTCGGTGCTGTAGGAAATCTTTGGCCTGTTCTCCTAGAGGAGACTATTGGGGTACGAGGGGTTAAGGGCATTAGCTGGGACATATGAGGAAATAGGGGCTACTGTGAAGGAGTATTAGCTGTCACTTGGGGCCAGTATAAGCAGTTTTGGGTGTGCTGCTTCTGGGGACGTCCACAAGAGCTTCAGATGAAGAAGTTTCACATTCCTGTCTTAACAATGAGTGAGGCTAGAAGGTCCTCATGTGCAGTAGATGGCATGTCTGGAGGGCTGGAGGCTCCAGACCAGGTGGAAAGGATAGCACAGTTTTACACCCACCTGAGCAAAGGGAGGATTTACACCCACCTGAACAATCAGATTAGTGAACACCTCCATAAAGAAAGCATAACATTGGTGTGAGCTGCCTTGCCTGGTCTCCAGGTGCCAATGGGATCAGCATCAATCATCAAAGTCACCCTGCCTTTACTTTGATGCTGAGGGCTTGGTATGCCCTTGCCCAACATCCTCTGCAGTTACAGCTTTTCAGGGGGATCTAAAATGCACTTAAGTGAGATACATGAGTGCCCCTCTCTGCTATGGGTTGGTGGGGACCTGTAAAATTCTCTCGTGTTTATATAAACTGAACTACACTGTAAGGGTCCAGTTGCTGAGCAACTGGGTTTACTGGGTGTATTTATTCAAGAGGTGCTAAAAGAAAGCCATAGAGTAGCTAGAAAAATGTCCTCATGTCTCCTCCTTCCCACCTGGAGTGGGTCTTCTCCAGGGAGGTGTCAGTGGCACTTCCACCTCCTCGCCGTGGCCCATTACATGTACCAAGCTAGAGACACTATCACAGCTGGTATTCAACAATGTCATACATCAGAAACCCTCCCTCTCAATTTGGGTCCTGTATTTGTGGCTTCTCAGTGTGCTTCATGGTACATTTTGTACCCATTTCCTTGAAAAGATGACTTATGTGATGGAATGTCATGTTTTCAGTGAGTGATGGCAGTAACTGAATAATTTTAATGCCCTTGGATGCCAATTTTTTCAAACATGTTTCTGTTTTGTGTGTAGCTTCCAAGTAGACTGCAATCCCAGTATTTTGTCTTAGTTCATATTTAAAGTTCTTAAATCTAGACACAAGGAAAAGGCTGAAGCCATCATATGTTTTAAAAATTTAAAAAACTTCAGTTACTGATTTTCTTTTTCCTGATTTTCCTTCTTTTTGGAATTCCTTCTGACATTTTTAACATTTCATTTATGTCTGAGTGATGATTTCTCTAGTAGTAGTTCTTTCTTGTATTTAAAATGTAACATCTGCAATCTAGGAGGCTTTCTGAAACCTAAGATTTTCTAAAATTACTTTTCCTGGTTAAGATGTCTTGCCTTTTTTTTTTTATTATTATTATTTTTTTTTTATTTTTTTTTTTCTTCAGTGTGTTTAATTTGGGTGACATTCAATACAGTATTTTTG
>JANHGN010017627.1:0-15326 GCA_024605025.1 Megaceryle maxima | reverse complement strand
TTTTTTTTTTTTTTTTTTTTTTCTTTTGTAACACTTTGAAAATAACAAATGCAAACACATTGAATGCTACTTTTGGCACAAAATTTGACTTTTCTGTCCCAAGGATATGTGGGCACATCAGTCAGGAGAACATGTGTTCAAAACCACATCAGATAGGAGAACAGATGAACTATCCCTAATTGGATTCCACTTGAGGAAAAGATTAGACATTTACTCTCATTTACCCTCATTTAGGTTCTCTGGGTTCTGTTTTAATAAAACATTAAAAAAATGAAAAAGTGCATTAAATACAGGCAACAATCATCTGACATCTCTGAATGTCGCTGCCTGGTGATATCCTTTCCATTCTTTCAAAATAGTAATTTCTTTCCTTTTCTCTTAAGTTTTTCCTTTTTCAAATACTTGTTTCTAATCCCCCACAGTGGAAGATGTTTTCATTTTCATTTCTGATTCAGCAGCTTCTTTTGTAAGTGGAAATATTTGCGGCACTCATTTAACAAAGATTACTTTGATAACATCAGCATTTCTGCCCACAAAAGAGAAAACTGCATAGAAGAGAAAACTGCTCAGTGAAGAGTTTACCAAACATTTGAAGGGTTTAACAGAGACCCCAGAAGGCCAGGACATAGAACTTACTTGCCTGCCATGGTGTTACTGTTTGCCTCAGGACAAGAAACTAGCATTATTCTGGAGTTATCTTAATCTTCTATGCCACAGACACTGGTACTTATCTAACATGTACAGGTTTATCAATGACCCAATTCTACACTCTATCTTGCTCTGTCCTGTGCCAACACACCATCCTGTTCCAATCCCTTCATGTTTTTCTCCTTTTTTCTCCCATGCAAGTTTAGAAGGAGCAACCTCTAAGACTCCAGAAATAAACTTAATTTTTTCTTTCCAATTTCCTGAGAAAACCTTTCTTCACCATGATGTATGTCCAAGAAAACTTCACAAAGCTAAGATGTCAGTACAGATTTAGGGCCACTCTTTCTCAGACTGATGATAATTGTCTATTGTCTGCATACCATCTTTTATCTTGCTGGTTTTAAACTTCACCCACACTTCTAAATCAGCTGTTTTATAAGGCTCAGTTTAAGAGGATGCTGGCTCCTGAACAGCAATGCTGAATGCTGGCACCACTCCCGACTCATGTTATTGTTAACAACCAACATTGTCAACAATAGAAATTATTCTGCACCATCCACTACATAACAACAGACTTAATGCCAGGAGATTGTATTGTTAGACAATGTAAATGAATCAATGCCATATAATAATGCTACCATAAAATCATTGAAATGAGATTATTCAGTGAGAATAATCTGAGAATTTGAATGCAAAACCATCTTCATGTGACACTTAATGCTGCATGGAAATACTAGCTAAATACCAGAAACCTGGTAAAGTACTTGTGCTAAAATTGAGGATGCTGTTTTGACAGCTGTCTTAGTTAATATAGTTTTAAAAGAAATATCTATTCTTGAGCAATGCTACCTATCAATTAAACTCCTGTGAGATCCTAATCAATCTGCCAAGAAAAAAAGTGTTGTCAACAGTCTTGGGAGTCAAAAATAGAGGTATGTTACTTTAAATTTACCAAGACTGCCCAGCATCTATCCTTATGGTCACTGGGAACCAATGGTGCTCAGTATCAAACTTGAATTTATTCTCTGACAATTTTTTGTTTCTCTCTCTGCAACTGCTCTAAGTACTCCTGAATGTGTCCTTATAGTATTTTTCAGTCAATATACTTGCGTAACAGAGAGGACCAAAAGGACTCCTCAGATGTTCTTTTTCGTGAGACTGCAGGACAAGACTGAACACATTGAATATGCTAGTCTTGCCTCTACAATGACAAAAGCATCCTTTGCTTCACTGTTTATCAACTAGTTTCTCCTGAGGTTCTAAAGTACATTATGTAAGCAAACATCCAAACCAAAGAACAGCAACTGGAGATGGTAAGATTATTTCCTTCACACTCTCAATCCAAAGTAAAATACTAGTGTCAATACACACTTCAGGAATTCCTTAAAAGCTCTGTGGTAACTACATGGTAAAACTAATTTTCTGGAGAAACAAAATACTGGCAAGAGCTTTCAGCAATCTCTGGTTTTTATGAGGACCTTAAACATATTACCTAAGTTAACTAGATTAAACTACTCCAAATTGTAGAGAATACAAGGTAAACAAAATCCTGAGATCTTTAATCAAATTCTTGCCTATTGTTATTTGGATTTTCTTCCATATTTTCTTAGATAATACAGACAAATACCAATGCCAGTAATAGCAGTGTTAAAAAAATATACTTCAACCAGTAATGGAAACTTAAGTCATGTATAGCCTGAATGTGACAAGAATTCCTAAGGAAAAATACATGCTTAATGAAGTGTTTTATTTTGCTGCAATTCATATGAGGATGAAATTCAGTTTGTATGGATATTTCCATTGCAGATATACTAGAGATGTTTCATACTCTAAACTGAAATAGACAAAGTTTCATACTATAAGTACCTTTGATGGAAAAAGTCAACTTCTACAATTTAGTATGTATAGTAAATTATTCTGAAACCAAATTTTACTTAAAACCTCTGGTTAAAACCAGTGTTCTGTTTCTATGCACAAAGAATGACTGCATTTAAACAGACTATATATTTTTCAGCATTTCTGCTCTCTTCCTTCTTTTCACAGTTCCATTCTGTTCAGACAATTAATCAAGTTCACACATGATAGAAAACCTGAGAAAGTGACAAACCAAACAGATTTCAGCATAGCATCTTAGATTATTTGTCTAGGGCATGCAAGCAAACAGTGTACACTTCAGCATAAATAAATGAACATTCAACAGCCTGGGAGGTGGGAGGAAGAGACAGACATCTCTTCTAGGGAGGAACAATTCAAACAGACTTGGAAATAGGATGATGTAGACAGCTGAGCATGAGTTTCCAATTACACACCGAGATTACAAAGGCTAATGTGTCTAGTCATAGTAAAATCAAACAACACAACAACAGCAGTAGCAGAAACCTTTTATCCCCATTTTTTTTTACACACATGCCACTGCTATAGGAGTTCCCAATACATTCTGACATTCTAAAGCAATGGACAATGCTGGATCAGACCAAATGTTCTTCAGCTGTGGCCAAATGGCACATCTGGGGAAAACTACAAGCACACACGGTATGTTAAACATATTGATGAATGACCTGGATGAAGGGACAGAGTGTACTCTCAGCGAGTTTGCTGATGATACTAAACCAGGAGGAGTGGCTGACACAGCAGAAGATTGTGCTGCCATTCAGCAAAACCTGGACAGGCCAAAGAGTTGGGCAGAGAGGAACCTAACCAGTTTCAACAAGTACACATGTAGTGTCCTGCACCTAGGGAAGAATAAGCCCACACACCAATACAGAAGGTTGGGGATGGACCTTGGAGAAAGCAGCTCCACAGAGAAGAATGTGGGACTCCTTGTGGACAACAAGCTAACCATGAGCCAGCAATATGCTCCACGGCGGACAAGAAGGACAGTAGTGTCCCTGAGATACATTAAGAAGATTATGGCCAGCAGGTTGAGGGAAGTTCTCCTCCCCCTCTAGTCTGCCCTAGTGAGGCCACATCTGGACTACTGTGTCCAGTACTGGGCTCCCCAGTTCAAGAGAGACAGGGAACTACTTGAGAGAGTTCAACGGAGAGCTATGAGAGGATGATTAGGGACTGGAAAAGGCCGAGAGACCTGAGGCTGTTAAGCCTGAAGAAGGAATCATGTTACAGTGAGACCTGGGGAAAAGCTCTTAGCTAGTCTACCTCTACATTTTTAGCCTACAGCATGAAGAAACTTGGAACTGTTCCTGATTAAAGGACTGGAGCTGTGCCTAATATGTGCCTTTGTGAGAGAACTGGAACTGTTAAGGGATCAAAGAGAATAAGCACAAGTAACTCAATAACTTGATGTGTAGAACAGAAAGTTAACAGATCACTTTTCAAGATAACAAGTAAATATGTAGCAATATCCACATGCAAAAAGTGGAAGGTTGGCACAGAACAGAAAAAGGTGCCTTTCCCACCCAATCCTACAAAAGTAACCTATCATTGGAACACATTACCAAGAATTGAAGTGAATTTACTGCTATATTTATTCTTATTTTATATTGAATTGGAGCATAACTTTTAGAAAAAGCCAAGCTGGAATGCAAGAAAGTCCTACAGTCTGTGTTGTAGACCAGATGATCGCAGTACCACCTCTAGTCCATTATGTGATTCTATTATGCATCTTTGTGCAAAGCATTTTGGGGGCATATTTGCATGGCATAACAGGAAAACAGCAGTCAGCTTTTGAGATACTTTTAAGAAAAGTTCTCCCTTAGAATTCAGCACAGTGTGTGTTAAATTCCATGTATTTAATTTAATTTAATTTGTTCCTAGCAGGATCATAGAGCAGAAGCCAGCAGAGCAAGGGAAATAAAAGCACATATCTAACATCAAGAAGAAAACATGAGAGTCAGGAATTTAACAAAGAACAACTAGGAATAAAATATTAGCTTATAGAATGTTGAGCTTGCTTTACTTCTAGAATTCCTGATCTTCTTTCTAGCTCATTCTTTGTCCACTTTGCATTTCCTGTACCTCTTATCTCAAGCTTCCCCCACTGCTTTCTGATCCCTTATCCCAACCATTTATTCTTGTACAAGAATACTCTAACATTTTCTTCGATTATCCTTGAAAAATCCCTTAGTTTTTATACTTTCCTTGACTTGGAGGAAAAGAGGAAATAATAAAGCTTTATCAGGCTAGTTTTTCTAATAACTAAAGTTTTTCTACTCCTAAAGCTGAAATAGGATTTTACTTTTCACAGCTTCCTTTTTATGATACCCATGATGTCTGTAGCCCTGTCTAATTCTCTTCCCTTGCTTCTGCTCATCAGACAATTGCCCCTTTAAGCAGAAGCAAAATAAACAAATTAAAAAGGAGAAAAGCCTAGTATTTTGTTAAATCTCTTTAAAAAGTCTCCTTAAGACTAACAAACTCAATACTAGGTGTTCCTGGCTTTGCTACACAATTAATACGGGACACATGGTTTTGTGGCTGACATGGAGGTCAGGCCTGCAAATACCAAAAGGACCTCTTGGGTATTGGCTCTTCGGGTATTCCCCCCCACCCAGGAAAGCTAAACTCACAATGAATGCTACCATTTGTCAATGCAAATTGACAAAGCAGAGCAAACAAGATCTGCACACAAAAATCCATCTAGCCTGTATTTACTGTATTCTTGTTGCTCTGTGGATGAGTAAATAAAATACTGGTTTATATGTGAAAGCCACTGAAATACATATTTTACACAAACAAATAGAACCTTTGTAGCCTCTACTTGACAACTCTGTTCTGAGTTGTCCAGCGATGATAAAACCGTCAAACCCAGAAGAACAGGGGACTTGCTGTGCTGGCAGTGTGGCCTCCAGGCAGCAGCAGGCATTTCTCCATACCTCTGAAACAATTTCCCAGTCAAACCTGGAGATGTAGAAATGGATTGCAAGCAAAAACAATTGACAGCATGCAAAGAGACATCCAGTAACAGAGTGGCATATTCTGCCCCAAAAAATGTTCTGTATCCTTCCATGAAAGAGGGTCAGATATGCGGGCTTGCTGACCAGCTTCTGTACAATGGTCCTTAGAACCACTTAATTTAGCATAAGATATGTAAAATAAATTCATTAAAAGAATAATATGCATCATGTTTCAGTACACATAAGGACAAAAAGTTTAAAAAATGGCACCATAGTGTTTGCTAGGCAATAGACTAACACTAAAATCATTTCTTGTTATGGCAAATTCATTCTAAAAAATAATTGTGTCGGCAGATCATAAATCCACAAAATGTGTCACAGGCTTTAGCACTAATGAAAGAGACAGTCTAGAGGAGTCTTCTAGCCACTTCTCTTTCTGGTGTGTCTTTTTTATTTTTAACATGACAGCAGATGCTAATTTAAGTGATTTTGGCGGAGTTGCTACTAATTGGCCTTTTCATCTGCCATTCATTTATTGGTCTTCTTGTTCATTAAGAGACTTATTTGCAAAAAATGTAAAACTTTGCTAATTTTCCTTTAGAAAAATACCAATTAAACTTTCCATTAAAAAAAAAAAATTGATTTTCTTTTGCAAGGAGTTAGTCCCATACCACAGCAAATATTTCTGTAAAATAGTATATCTTTCTTCTAAAAATTAGGAGGTCACAATCGAGTGCAGTCTCTCATTTCTATCTTAACAAAAAGCAAAGTATGTAAGGAAGACTGCACAAGAAAACTGCATGAACTGGAAAAAGTTGGCAGCAAAAACAGTCACACAGCTGTTCACACTGAGAACATGTCTTTTATACAGTCAGTTGTGGCAGATAGCAAAAGCCTCCAGTTTCCTCTCAGGACTGATTCAACCTCTGGCTCCTCATGCCAAATCTGAAAATGCAGACTTTTGTGTTGTTTTAAACATTATTGTCTTAGAGCTTTTGAAAAATCCATCATAAAAAAACCCCTTTAATTTATTGTTGCTTTCTGATTGAAAGTCATTGCTCATTCTGCTGAGAGGTGAACTCTGGCTAATTTTGTTGTGACAACTACCGAAGTGAATTTGCCAGATTGGAATTGGGCAACAGAGCCAGAGAAATACATTTTTACCCTGTTTCTGATGCAGAAAGCAATTTCTGACAGAGAATTTAGATGAAAAAACATATTCAGACACAGCAGTCTTTGTAAAGTGATTTTGCTGCAGCCTCTATAGCAAAGTTTTGCCACTTTTTATCACTCTAACCACAGCACTGAAATGACTGGACTCTGCTCCATCTTCTACACCATTAGCAGTCTTGTTTACCAAGCTTCCCTTGGTTTCAGTTGCCAATAAATAACCCTTTTGCAGCCACAAAAGCAGCAGTGGAATTACTCAGTTGTTACAAATGAAAGGGAACAGAAAGGATATTTTGTCTGCAGAACATTAAATTTGGCTCTGAAAAACCAAAAAAAAATGTTAATCGTTTGTAAATATCCTTCTAGTATTTGTCCTTATATGCCATCCTTCACATCAAAGTACAAAACTAAGTCTGGAGTCTTCTCCTACTAGCTCTACATGGTTAATTATTTTTTCTGTCACCAATGTCCTCCCTTTTCATTGTCAGATAACTTCTTATGTATATGTATTATTTATGCCAGTAAGATCTATTACATTGTAAAGTGAGAAGAGAACTAGGTGCAATGAATTCATGCTACCTGAAGGGCTTCCACACAATCATTCATAATGCACTAAAATCAAGCCTGGTTACTTGCATGCTGTGTGCTTGTGTACTTTTGTGTGTTTTGTTAAATGCTGCATAGATACAGTAACTATAACATTAGAGCATTTTAGATGAAGGCCATGTGAAATAAAAAGATGCAATAAATGCCAGAAGATACACATAGGACATTTTCTGGAAAAAGTCTAAGAAAGTATAATCTCAGAGAAGCACATGACTTTGGTAGATCTACTGGTCTATCTCTGTCCAAATTTTTGTATTTTAAAACTACAGGCGCTATTATTGGTTGGAAAACTTTTAACTTTTCTCAGCATGAATGCAGTATCCACCAGTATTTACTTTTCTTAAAAGTAATATGTTTTAAACTATGGGTGCACTTGTTAGTGCATTCTAAAGAAGGAATTACAAACCTACCTCAAAGATCAGAAAAGATTAGATCAGAAAGATTAAAAATCACCACTATCACAAATGCAACTCAGTTTAGATACTGAAGTGAGTTCGGCCCAAACTTTCTTAAAAATCCAGCACACACAGAGAGTCTTTCTCCCATTTTTCACCTCTCTGCCAGAAACCTTAAATGCATATGGGTTTTAAGACATACTTTTTTCTCCTTTCTGCTCTTCTGCTTGTGATACTGCTCCAGTTACAGTTTTTCTACATGTTTTATCCTAAAACATTGAAAAGGCAGTTCATCTCCCCTAGTGGGGAAAAAAAAAAAAAAATCAGCATGAAAAACAAACAAATGATAATCATTCACAAAATAGGGCAGAAAACCTTCACTTTAAACTAAATTACAAGAAGATGACACAAAACTTGGAATGAATTTGTAAATAAGTTAGAAGGAAAACTGTTAGATTTTTGGTAGTTCTGAGTCTTTGAAATGTAAAGAAATGCCTGAAGATTTCAAATCAACAATTATTACCAATTGTAGATTAAACAAACATTACAAGTAATACAGCAATTTCACTAGAAAACAGGGAAGTGGGTGCTTGGAACTTGTATGCTAAGAAAAAAAAGCAAAAGCATGTCATTAATGCTTTTGCATCTAGGTCTGTCTAGAAACTATTTAGGAAGGAAGCCTGCCAGCAGCCCATGACTCTGAATGTAACAAAAAGAACAGGAAGAAACAAAACACAACCATGAATCTAGCAAGTCACATTTATTTAAATTCAATGGAGCAAGGCAAAGAATAATGCAAACAACCACTCCATTGTTGGCAGGAATAAGTAAATGAAATGGATCCCAGTATTCACCCTCATCAACATGGCATAATATTGAAACTCAGAAGTTTCTTAAGTAAAAAGAAGCCATGGACCATATACTTACAGGCTTGTACAGCACACCCATAGATCTACTAATAATAATTAGTAACTAGCATTATTGTTTATAAGCAAAGACTTTTACTGTTACATATCAGAATAAGAACCCCACCATTCAAGGCAGTGGTATTACTGGAAACAGTTCTATTAAGGATCTGGCAATTTTTAAACACAATAAAGCTTTCAGATGAATGTGACTGTAAAAAAACCAATAACCAGACGAAACAAACCAAACAAAAAAGGCAACAAAAAAAGCAGGCAAGCAAGCAAACAAACAAACAAACAAAACAAAACACACAGCCAAAAAAAACCAAACCAAAACAAAACAAAAAACAAACCAACCAACCAGACAAACCAACACAAAACAAGGAAACAATTAACTCCCCACTCAATCTCATTAAGTCCCACATGTTCTAATATCTTCATACATGTACATTCACATCCCATGTGTGGCCAGGAAAGTTGTCCCCTGAGAACTGGAAAATTTCCTGACTTCCACATGGACAGCAGTTAATTCAGCATTAACATGGTTTGTATTTGTTAATGTAAAGTAGCACAATTTAACCCCTCAAAGTGGATATGTAATCCCCTTGTTCTAGAATGAGGTTGTCTTCTCACTCAAAAAATAACTTACAAAACAAAAAATGACAAGAAAAACCTATGTCTTTACAGGGAGGAACAAGAAGGGCTTATGTTGTGTGCCCAAGCATCTAAGCATATGAGTCTACGTGCTTATGCATGGGCAGCTAAATCACATTTTGTGACTGAGTGAACACCAGTTCCTCCCACAAGTACTTTGAAACGAGTCTCTCCAGTGTTGATTCTTTGGTTTTACTTCATTTGGGTTACTCAGAGAAGCTTTCTCCTTTTTTTTTTTTTTTTTTTTTAACCATGTAGAAACAGTAACTCTCTGAAGCTAAGAATTTTAGCTAACTTTGACCTCTTTGTGGTATTCAATCAAAATCAGACAGAAGGTTCAAATACAATGTCTGGTCACATAAGTGATTTCCTTGGAAAACCAAACTGAAACCTCTATTTAGAAGTGTCTAGACCCAGACTTTGTGCACTGGCCCATAATTAAAGACATTTGTCATGCTAAGGACACAATGTTTTAGAATGTTTTGAATTACTGTATGTATAAAAATAAACTGCGAAAAATACACCTAAACTGTCTATAAATTCTAGCCCTTTATCACCTGCATTAATGCTAGCATAGCGAAAAATCAGTTACCCAAGTACTCGTCTTTAGATTTGACTGTAATAAAAAAGTGCTTTTAAATGCATAATGTTAATACCATCAGGTTACTCTTAAAATAAAGCTCTTGCTATAAGCAATGGTTTCTCTGCTCAAGTTTTAAAAAAAAAATGAAAAGAAAGAACTGTTATGCCATTTTCCACATATTAACTGCAAACATGCAGTGAAATTATCCAATGTGTTTTCCCTTTGTCCCAGGCTTCCTTTAGTAATTCCCAAATCTCATCCTACTGTACTTGTCTTTTTGCATTCCCCTCTTCTGACATAATTACCTGTCCCAGGTAAAATTCACTTGGCATTGTAAGACTTCTTTTGTTCAGAAAAATATTAGTTTTGATGACAAGTACTCATGCTGGGGCAACTTTTTAAGACAGAACAACACTAGATTACTACTTACTGAAAGCAAAAAAAAATGTTTTGGAGATGAAATGTGATGGCCTTTTCCTGAAATGCATTCTTACACAGCATTCTGTTTTTCTCCTTAGAATAAAATCAATTGTTCATACTGCTACAAAGATCTGTTAATCACAAACATAAGCACTATCATCTTAACAGAGTATTTTAAAAACAAACCAACCCACAAAAACAGCACTGAATTCCTATTCTATGATACTCATCCTGAATAGCTATACAAAACAGTCTTCACAGTGAGCTAAGTGCATAGTTTGTTTTTTTGTTTGTTTGGTTTTTTCTCTAATACAAATAGCTTGAAATTTCTAATGTTGACTTAAGTGGAGAAAGAAAAGAGAGTGATTTTCCTGCAATATAGGATACCTATTATTTTGGAAAATGAGGGAAAAAGCTCTGGTAAACAAATATTTTAAAATCTCTGTTACATCTTCAGATTAGATAGGCTTAAATAACTTATTTCTTCTGCGATTTGTACTATAGCAAAAACTAACATAATCCAGTAAGATGTTATGGACCAGCGCAGTGATGCAACCTTTTAATATTCATGTATACTCACAAGTGGAATGCTGTATCTTCCCCTCCTCCAACATCTGATTTCTTCTGCCTCCTTATTTGAAGTTTTCTTTTCCTACACTTTAAGGTCATTAAAAGAAATTCAGACAGCAAGAAAGACCTTCCATGACTTTTCCACTATCAGCTGATTCTCCACTAAGAATTTAATCTTGGTAAAACAGTACTTCCATTAACAACCTTTCAGTAATTTACACTCAGTATCACTAGATTTCAAAAATATATTAGCACAAAAAGGAAGGAGTTCCTCTGAACATTACATGTATTTACTAATTTTGTCTGTAAAAAATTAATATAGTTGTTCTTTAAATAAATGTTTGGGATTTCTTTAATTCTGGCATTGTATTGCTTTATTTGGGAGAGATGGAATACAGTAACATGCTGGAAAACATGTGAAACAAATTGTTGGAGAAATTTGTTTTAGTAAAATGCTGATGTTACATTATATATCACAGCCCTCAGGCATTCCTGGCATGTCAGTTCTAAGAAGTTAACATAAATACAATTCAAAAAACAAACAAACAAACAAACAAAAACAACAACAACAACAAAACACACAAAAAAAAACCCCAAAAAAACCAAAAAACAAACAAACCAAAACAAAACAAAACAAAAACCCCAAAACAAAACAAAACAAAACAAAAACACAACACCAAAATGAACCAAAAAAACACCAACAACTTTTTTCACTGCGACTGGACCTCTTATATTTGAGAGGAAAACATTCTGATTAATCCAGGTTGAATTCCTGACCTACATTTCTAAGTAAGTCAGTCCTATCACATTACAGCAGTTCCCTCTCTTAAAGACAAACCATTGTGCAACTGTTAACTTCACTGTTAGGGATGTGTAACAATTTTGTCAAATAACATGTAAAAACTTTTTTTTTTTTTTTTTTTTTAGGAAAGCTGCTTGCTTTCAAGCCCCACAAACACCAAAGGTAGATGGAGACAGGTTTGAAGAGATAATAACTGTAATCCAAGCTAGAGTTCTTCCCTGAATGTATTAAATTTAATTTTATAGGGAATTTAAGGTTAATATTTTATTATTATCTGATTTGATCTAATCTGTACCAACTTACAGCAAATGAAAATTGCCTATTCAAGTGATTTATAAAGTGAAATACATGGGTAATAAACAGTCATCCTGCTTTACCCCTTGACCTCACATAATCCTCAACACCAGATGATTTAAAAGCATTATGCTCCCTACCCTAACCTTAAGTAGAATGAACAGTCTTCCTTCTGCATTCTTCCTTCCAGCAACTCCTTATGTGCCTATCTGTGCCTCTTGTCATATATGCATAATATAGGGTCTTTGTGAAATTCCAACAATACACACTGTTTCTCCCTTCCCATAAGATATCTAAAATAAAATCTTCAGGACTCATTAGCTCAAAATGAAACAAGACTTTTGAAGCACTTCTGGATAGAGTATAATTTTGAAGTAGGTTAGAAAGTTCCAGGGCTTTCAAAAACAGTCTGAATAGGGAGCAGTCCTGCCAATATACAGACTTGTAAGATACTAAGCTAATGACAACTGCATTTCAGGATGGAACTATACCAATTTGGATTGAGTATCTTTTTAATAAATTAGCTGCAAAACAAATGGAGACACACAAATTGGAACTTCTGGTTTAAGACTTCAAGTGGTGAATCTTACAAAAGCAGAGTACAGTATGCTATGCTAGTATAGTATGCTAAGGCCTGGATAACAGGCCTAGGCCAAAGGTTGACCTCTAGGTGAACCCTGTAATGTTATATTTTGTAATCAATAATCTAACCTTATTTTGCTTAATTAATCACTGAAAAACGGCTTATGCTAAGACTTTGTTATAATGCTTATGATGCAACAATTAGCGCTTACCGAGACATATGTGGTTAGAGTTAAAATAGACAGTGAAACCAGAAGGTTAGAGCTAAAACAGATGGGGAAAACAGACATCCAGCCTGTTGAAAGAGCAGACCTTGTTGAGAAATATGTAGTTAAAGACAAAATAGATAGAAAACCTCCCTTGGGTTTCTCCTCAAGCCCTGGCCAGGTGACACAAGTCAGCCCGACTTGCTGAGTTTGGTAACCAAGTATTCTAAAAGCCGGGCCCTCTTGCAGCAACTTTGGAGAGCTCACCAACGAGTGGATGCACTGCGTAGGACCTCCCGGTTACCGGGACAGTTTCTCCAGATCCTCGCTGCAGCTGGGGCTCCCCAGCGACTGCGGGTCTGGCTGATGGTAACATTAATAGGGCAATTGCTGACCTATCTTTCTTAATCACTATACCTTCCTTTGTGTAGTAATGCTTAGGTGCATTACCTTGCTTATTGTCTCCCCTGCTTAAAAATAGAGCATAACAGACTTATCTTTTTGATTATGTGTCTTTATTACATTTTTTTTTGTATTATTTTGAAATAGATAGTAAATAAGCCTATACTTTTTGTTGGTGTCTGTGTCCCTTCTGTTGACCCTGTCAACTGGCAAGACAGGTGGTTCTGTAGCTTCTGTGTAACCTGAATTACAATTATTTCATCTAATCAAAGCAGCCTTCACAGGAGTTTCTGAGAATATTTCTGCTGTTACCAAAGGTCTTTTTGACACTTAAGAACAATTCTTGAATTAAATATTTGTAATACAAGAGCATGAAAAAATATCTCCCTGAATTGCACATGTGAAGACAGACACTCTTAAAACAGATGAGTTGCAGAAGCAAAAAGTGGTAAAATATGTACCTTATTCCAGCATACAGCCACGCAATTACTCCTAGCAAAGGTGAATTACTAGGTAAAACAGACACTAGTTAGGGATTGCACTCTAAATCCAAAGCATACTCTCCATAGCGGAAGCCAGATGCTGGGTATGTATCTACACAAATCATGCAGTTAGGACAACATTTATTTACTTTTCTCCTTTCCTCAGAAGTTAGTAGGAGGCATGCAATGTCTGAAACTGTTCCAAACCAGCAAAATATTAGAACTCTGTGATTAGACTACTACATGTTCTTTATGTTAGGAGATAATAGTATCAATAGACAATCTCCCTACCTCATCTGGTCATAATTCAGAAACACCTGAAATAAGGTTAGAAACATATCTGTGAAATACTGTACCACCATTCCCTTGCTATTATCTTCATACTTCTACCAAACCTTTACACACCAGAAATACTGGTTTGTATTTAATGTGTGTACCTCTACCTTAGCTACAAACTCAAAAGTGTGAAATACTTTATATACTTTATTTGCAATAAAAAGACTGCAAGTACTAAGCAGGTTCTTCTGTTTAGTATGCATTGCACAGAGCACCAGCTGTTTCTCCACATAGCCAAAAGAAAAGCTCAAGTAACATGCAATTCCAAAAATATTCCTTGTTTATCATTCCCAAGGCTTATTATGGGATCTAGGTATTAAAAATTATTAGCTGATGAGAACTGCAGGATTTAATGTGTGAGGCATTACCAAATTAAACATTGTTGAAGACTGCATTGATAATAAGAATAAAACCAAGGCACAATAGTGCAAAATAAAACAACTTCAAATTTTAAACTATTGTGTTTCCATTCTTAGAGATAAGTACATCTCATGAAAATTCTGATGCATTAAGTTTAAAGGTAATAAATAGTATACTTTGCACTGAGTATAGTAACAGAGTATTTTATGTTAAAATAAAATAAAATTTTGTGAGAAACTGCTGCCCTTTAAAAACATTACCCACTTAATGATTCATTTCATTTTAAAAATGCACCCAGAGGTAAAAAAGCTCTCACCTAACATCTAAATTCCCCTAAATTTCACTGGTCCTGTTGGAATTACATAGAAGACATATTCCTAAATCTGTCAGAACTTGCTTTAACTCGCCTATCTGGAGTTTCAGCATGTAAACAATTTCAAAACAAGAAGAGAGGTTTGAAATCTTTGTGTCTCAGTCAGTAACATGAGAGTAACAGGCAGCTCTACCCTAAATAAATGGCCATCCCAAGATTTATAGGGTGTTAGTACTTTTGCATGGGAAGTAATGACCAATTTAATCTCAGAGACAGATTGCCAGGGCTCAGGTCAACTTGTCATTCTAAGCAACACACATGCTCCCTTTCTTCTTTCTTTTAGCTGTAAGAACTGGACTTCTCAGGTGTCATTTTACAGCAACCTGCTGACACAGCTGTGCGGGGAGGTGACTGCACACATGCAGATGGCAAGAACTCGAAGGGAAAGAATTTAAAAGGCTGACACTGAAGAAGTTACCAAAGGGGAAAAAAAACCAAACCAAACCAAACCAAACCAACCAAACAAACAAAAACACAAACAAACAAAAAACAAACAAACAAAAAACCACAAAAACCAAACAAAAACTCCAAACAAAACAAAACAAAAACAAACCAACCAACCAAACAAACAAAAAAACCAAAAAAACCCCCCCTGATTTTAATAACCAGTGAAAATTTACAGTGAAATAAACTTTATTTTCATGTACTCAGTTTCCAAGCTGCTCTATGACTGGAGTGAGAGTCA